>PVLD010002305.1:0-169881 GCA_004027595.1 Dinomys branickii | reverse complement strand
AAAAAAAAAAAAGAAATGTAGTAGTGAGACCAATATGCGTCTTCACATCAATATTTACCTGATATTCTGTAAAAGAGCAGAGGAGCACATAGTCTTCACAAGATAACAAAACATTTATAAAAACAGACATTCTGGCCCATAAGCACATTTAAACAAATTCAGAAGAGTGTAAATTTTATGAAATATGTTTTCAGACTACAATGAAATTAAACAGTGAATAACTGAGAGTTAGAAAATCCTGAAGCATCTGGAGATTAGAATACACTCTTATAGATAACTTGAAGATTGAAAGATTCTCTTGCCTTCATCTTAAGGAATCATGGAATTCTGTTCCTGACACTGATGTGTGACAGTATGTAGACTATATAATGAAAGTCACCCAAATCTTAGTGCCCAAAATCTTTATTGACGGGTGGATCACATGGTTACATGTAGCTTCCCACTTTGATGAACTCACTTTGTAATCTCTGAGAAGGTTGAGCTTCTGAGGACTTGGAGCACCCTCTCTATTTAGTACATTGCTAGTATTTCAAAATAATCCTACACTAAATAACACTGTTAATATCTTTACTCCTAGGCCAATGCCACTGTTAATGTGGCTCAGATACCATATAGGTGGCTCAGGGTCTCTATGTAAACAAAAGCACTACTGAAGTGTAACACCCAAGAAAGTAGATATGGTTATCTTTCCAGACACTGAGAACAAAGGCTGCGCCTCCTTCTGGACAAGGTGAAGTTTGTTATCACCAGCATTTTTCCTCTATTTTTATCCTTGAAATAAGGTTAAATTATTGTTCATTTTTTCTATTAATAGTTGATATAATTCTTCACTCACAACAATCCGACTCAGAATTCTATGGGAAGAATTTTTATATTTTATTTGATCAATAGTGATGGGACTATGGAAGTAAATTACCTTATATTTATGTATTTTCAGTAACTTGTAATTTTTAGATCATTATTCAAAATCGTTAGTTCTATGTCATGTTCCATTGTCATCAGTAATATTTCCTTATCTCTTTGATGATTGGAGGACCTGTTGAAATACTTCCCGATGGAGACAATTTAGGTCTTCCTTTCTTTCTTTCTTTCACTTCATTTTGTGAAAAAAAATGTCAGTTTTATTGTTATTTTTTAAAAGCAGGTCTTTCTATTTTTATTATTCTGTTGTCTGTTTATGTTGCATTCACTTCTCCTATCTTTATTTGCTCTTTCCACTTCCTGGGGGGTTGTTATAAAATTTATCTCAATAAGCACAAAGGGATTGAAATTGTGAAGTATCTATTCTCTATCCATAGTGGAATTAATCACACAAAGATAATATGAAAATCTCTAAACAAGATTAACAGACATAAAATATTTCATAGATAAAAGAGGAAATCTCAAGGAAACTCGGAAAATTTTTTTATCCAAAGAAAGTTATAACAAAGTGAAATTCGTGGGAAATATGAAAAGCTGTCTGGAAAGGCTACTTACAATACTCAGTGCGTACATTTCAAAAGAACACATTTCTCTAGTTAGTAAATTAAGCGCTCATTCCAAGAAACTAAAAATATAAAATAAGTTCTAAGGAAGTAGAAAAAGAAAAGAAAGATAAGGGAAGAAATGAATTAAATGTAAACAAAACAACAGCAATAGTACTAGTTTACTTCAGTAAATACACAAAAGTGCCTCCAAATGTGTTGCATTAGTTTGATTTCAATTAGGACTATCCTATTGCTAAATCTGTCTAGTGCTTTCTGGTTTCTCTCCAGCTTTTCTATCAATTAGAGAGGGTGGTTGAAGTCTCCACTTGCAACTGTAGAGTTGTCTGTTTGTCTTGGTCATATTCCTGAAACAGTACTGAGCACTCACACCTGAATGCAGATTTTTTTGGTTCATGGTTTTGGTGGTCTTAGTCCATGGTTGGCAGGCTCAGTGCAAAAATGTTACGGTGGAAAGCCCTGTTGAGGAAGAAAGCTGCTCACTTCCGGGAAGCTGGGACATAGAGGAGCTAGGGAAGAAGTTATATCCTTACAGGATTTTTCTGCCTAGTGACCTTCCTCTTCTGCTTAAGCATCACTCCTCAGCCACACACTCAATCACTCAACTCACCAGTGGAGAATGTGCTGAGAGCAGTGCTTTGAGGTTCCAGTCCACCTTCAAAATTCAGGCCTCTGATCACCTGAGACCTCTGGGGACATCTGTCTCAGCATCTGTTGATACACTCCATTTTCAATAACTCCTTCCTATTAATCTGAATAGATATAAGTATTACATATTTTCTACTTGCTGAGGGCTTTTTCATTCAATTTGAGTACTCTGGCTCTCTCAAAGAATTTGGCGATACAATAATTAAATATACATTGCTACACTTGAGAAATTATATATAAATTTCTAAAAATTCATTAGCTTCATTCAAGCATAATGAACATTAACTATTCATTTTATCATGTATCTTATATACGCGTGTATATACTTACACACGTGAAGGAAAGGAGGAACCTGAAAGGGTGAATGATCTTGTTCCCCTTTGGACGCTACAGTTTTCAGCCTGATGATAAGTAAGCCAGTTTTCAGGCTTTAGGAGTGTGTTCATTATAACACTGGTGTCTGGTAATTTTGCAGCTGTGAGTAGAATCCATCCACTTCTTACTGTGGTTCTGACTTATGTGTGTGTTTTCTTTTAGGGTCTTGAAGTACAAGTAGGCTTCAGATTCTCTTCTCAAGAAGAATGTGTATCAAGAACAGCTTTTGCAGATCTGGGAATCACTGCTTTTCCAGACCATTCTCTAAGTTCCTTCCTTACTCAATTCTTCCTCTGTCCTGTATGGGAGAATGGCTGGAGTTTCTGTCCATTTACAAAGTTGTCATTTTCGTTTCTAACTTCCACTGTTTAATATCTTTAACTCTGTAAGACCTTTTTATTTAATAGATCCTTTAATATGATTTCTATATTCTAGACTGGACCACACTATCCCAGCAGATAAAATGTATGCTGTCCCTATATTAGAAAGTTTTTTCTTTGAACACTTAGTGCTACTTCACTTAAAATGTAACTTTTCTCCTGATATTAATCATTTAGTTGTTCATCATGTATAGATATTAAGAACATCCTTGTATTCAGAAGTGTAAGAAATGTAAATATCTTTTATGTAAGCCACTAAATTAAATGATAAATAATATATGCAAGTCTTATAGCACAACCTTTAAAACATTTTAAACAAAACAAGTCAAGGCAGTTTCCCTAGTAAATTTTCACACTCTTTTAAGCCAGAAAAATAACAATTCTATATGAACTTGAGCAAATATGTGACATACAGCGTACATTTGAAACTTATGGGGTGTTATGGTTTGTGTCTGGATGTCCCCCCAAATGCCTCATGCTGTCATGGGGTTAGATTTTAGAGTTTAGGATTGCTTCATGGTCCTGTGTTGGGATTAGGGGTATAAGTGCTACACCCCACCCTGGGAGAGGAGTTTGCATACAGTGTAAGGGAGGAAGAGGTCACTTGCTGCCATTCCTCCGTCTTTGCTCTTCGTGCTTTTGCTGTCTTCCCCCACCATGAACTGTTGTCCTCTGTCATGTGCCACTTTACCTTGGAGCCAGCCCAGTATGGACTGAAACCCCCACAAACTGTGAGCTAAATAAATCATTCCTTCCTTGATTTTGGGTGTTGGGTATTTTGTCTCAGCAATGAGAGAAAAGTAACTGAGACATGAGGCCAATATTTCCTATGGAATAGTACTCCAAAGAATTTATTATAAATACCTTACAGACCTAGATGCTTCATGAAGTTATGACCAAAATTTCTCACCACATAACATATAGAAACCAATAATATAAAAATGAAATAAATCATAACCATTCAGTGTTAACTTTACCCATGAAAGGCTAATCAACAATTTAAATGAAACTCTAACATATGATGAGTTTCCTCCTTTTTTATTTATTTTTTGTCTTTTTGAGACAAGGTCTTACTATGCAGCAGTTCAGGATGGCCTTAAGTTCTCTTTGTAGCACAGGCTGATGTCGAATTCACAACAATCCTCCTGCCTCAGCCTCCTGAGTGCTGGGATTTCCAGGTGTGTTTTTCAGTTTCCTTCTTGCATAAATGTAATTTAGAAATACTTTTAATGATAAAAATTCTTGAAATAAAAGGAAAACAACGGCATTATTTGCCTATTCCCCAGGACGAGAGATTGAAGAATCGTCCTGCACACAGAGCTATCTCTCAGACCATTTATTTTGAGAAAGGATTTGCTATGTCACTAACTGGCTCAGTCTGGATGCAAACTTGAAATCTTCCTGCTTCAGCATCTCCCAGAGTTCTGGGATTGGGCCACCACATCCAGCTAAACTTCCTTACTCTATGAACAAAAATGCTAACCTCTAAAATAATTCAAATTTATTATATGTAATATTTTTCTTTTCAGAAGCATATATTTAATATCATCTTTTAAATTATGCATATATGTGGATGACAATGAGTTTTCACTGTGAAAATATATATCGTAAAATTAGTTTGTCAAAATTTTACATAAGGGCTTCAACATAGTGTGACATTTATGGAATTTGATTTATGAAATTTTCAATTTTATAAACCTAAATTATTTTATTTCTTTTTGACATCAACATTGCCATCTTCACTCTGTTAGTAAAGGTTAAGAGAACAGAATACTCAATTTTTGGGATGTTAATAGTTATATAATTATCAAAAATATAGTGGCAACTAAGTTATATTTCTCATTTAGTAAAACCAATAGAAATGTTTGTAAATTTGTGAAGCAGTTTAATAAAGGCCTTATACATGATACGTTTAATATTCTCATGAATATTTCATTACTCATTAAGGCACGACTTGTAAGTGTTAACAATCATAAACAAAGTAGGTGTGGTACATCATGACTATAATCCCAGCTACTCAGGCGGCTGAAGCAGAAAATTGCAAATTTAAGGCCAATTTGGACAATTCAGTGAAATTTTCCCTAGATATATATTTAAGTACAATAGTGTCTGGGGATATAGCTCATCCCCAGTATTTTCTAGGCCTTGATACCCAGTACCATGAAACTACACAAACGAATGAGCAAAAACAAACAACTAAACAAAACAAATAAACAAACAATCCCCAAGGAAACAAGTAAAAATAGAAGAAGTAGCTATAGGCCAATTACACTTTTCTGGCTATTTCCTTTATTAAAGTCAAAAGATTCATCAAAACTATAATTCCAAGATTATTAAAACCATTCTCAAACTTTAGAACTTATAATGAAAATTGTGAACATACATTTTCCATATACTTTTTTGAGATCTACTGGTGAATACTTATGATGTACTCATAATATTTACTGAAATAATTTTTTAAAATTATATTAAAGGAGTGAAGTACTTGACTGAATTATCTAGGACTGGATTTTATACAAGGTCATAAACATAATATGCTTTGGACATTTAATCAAGAGTTTCTTATAATAATATCACAGTATTTGGCTTAAAACCTTAAATTTCTCTAAATAAAAAGATCTTTCTCACCTCTTCATTTTATCCTTTCATCTTTTGTTATTTACTTGTTTTATGTACCCAAAGATAAATTCAACAAAAGTATAAATTTCAAAGTTTATGATACCCATTACTGATACAGAAATGAGAAAAACAAAACTAAAGTGCCAAAAATCAGAGTATCCCCTTGAGGGAAAAAAGGTGGAATATTCAGAAACAAAAGTTGCACTGCTTTATACCTTTACTTAGAACTGATTTTGCATATAAAGGGACCACTGTGTAATGCCTGCTACATCATTTGTTTCTGGGGTTTAGAGAAACAGATGTAAGTAGGGTTATGAGAAATATAGTGGAGGTCATTAAATATACTGTGTAGATAAGGGATTTGCCTCAGGAAATGTACCAACCACTACATATTCTTAGTCATGGAGACGCAGAAAATCTAGTAAGATTCCTGTAAATCTAACTGAGGTACTGCAAGTAAAATTAACATTAATATTTATGGTTCATTACATTTATATTAAATCCTACAGTATTTTAAGCCCTTCAAAATGACAAGCACAGTAAATGGTATTTAAACAATTATGAAGACCATAGAGAGAGAAGAATATCCAATTATTTTTATTATTCTATTAGGAGGAACAGAAACATATTAGATATTAAACAGCAGATATATAATATATATTAATTGCATGTTTTAAAATCCATGCAGTTATCAAAGAGAGGCATAAATTTAAACAAAATCATTAGCAATTGTTTGTACAAATCATCACCATTTGTATTTTTTCTGCGTAGTTATTTAATGTACCTGCTTTGAGGAGTATAAAATGCAAAGGATATTTGAATGTTTGTACATCTTTCTGTAACCAACATGAATACAATAATTTTGTAGTACAACATGGTTTTAATAGTATTTGAATGTATTTCTTTACCTGTTTTATATTTTAACTGAAGAATAATATTCTAATGTGATTGAATAATATCATGTATAGAGTAAACCTGATATACTAAGAGTGGGTTAATAAGAGACATGGCCCTGCACTCCAAACACCTGCCTTCTGTTTTAGCAGTGAATGAATTCAAATGCAGCAGCAAGGGGTGAAGGAATATTGTAGGAAGCAGGGAGAGAAAGTGGGAGCGTGACAGGGGACGGGAGATCTTGAGACTGTGTCCTAGCTGGTTTCTTCGGAGCATATGAAGACTGTGCTTCAGAATTTACATAAGGTAAAAGAGTGGGACTCTTTTTCTGCAAAGTCCTCACCAAAGTTTGGATGCAACCATCACCAAAAGAAGGCATGATAACTGCCTCTCAGGGTTTTCCAACGCAAGAAAAACTGGGCCAACTCCTTCGCCAAAGCCTTTATTCTTTCACTTTTCCTTATTGCAATATGCTTCCGTGCCTGGCATTCAGGGGTCTGTCACTGTAATATGACTTGTCTTCATTATGCTGAACAGAAGCCCTTGATTAGTGTTCGCTGGATTTCTCCACTTTATTATTTTCCTTTTGTAAGTAGTAATAACTTGGGGAAATATATCAAATTATACAAATATTATTTTTATTTTATTTTGTTATTTATTTACTTTTCTTATTCTATAGCCCATGCTGGCCCAGATGCTGTGTAACTCTTGCTGGCCTCTCACCCTCAGTCTCCTGTGTCAGGCTCCTGACTGCTCAGATTACAGGTATGTCCAACCTCACCTAGTGTGCAAATGTTCTTTATTTCCTAGCTTCACTTATAAATCTAAGCATCCATAGGTGAATACTTCTCACAACAGTTATCATTAAGTTGTTTCAATAATGCTTTTCTATTTTTTAAATCACATTTTAAAAATTAATATAGAAGGTTATAATAAAAACATCTATGAGCCCATATCAATTTAAATAAGTAATTTAAAGAGGGAAAAGGACCTTTTCACACAATAAAGAATTCTAATTAATAAATAGAGATGGACCCGCAATCATGTAGCCTTGATTAGGTCAGAAAAACTAAATGCCTGCAGTCATTTTAAGGCGGTGTGTGTGGGGGAAGTGAGGTTGTATAAAGCTAAAAGCTACATGCATCCTCATGCTAAAACGACTTCTTAATAAAAATGCTTCAGAGACATGATTCATTGCTTTCTAATACATGGAGTGCTACAATTTTTATTATTTTCATGGAGAAAATTAAAGACTGCCAGTTTTTCTTCTATGTTTATGTGACTAATTGAACATAGTATTTATTAAACAATAGAGAGCAACAAAAATATTTTAGCTTAGGTTACATTTAATGGCTCTCTAAGGCTCCAAACCATAAGTAATAATATAGTGCTTCTTCAGACACTTTTCTCTTTTCATGTGTACCTGAGAAATAAACTTCTCAATACAACTAATTGTTCTTAATGCCTTCAGTCTAGGAAAGCACCTGTGGGCAAATGTGGAAGATTCTGAGAACCACCTTATCTCTAACCTCTAACCGAGGAATATTTGCACAGTGAGGTGTACAGATTTTAATATATATATATATATATGTTAGTGAAATTTTCAGTCATTTTCCTCTTAATTATCTTTAGAGAAATTTTATCAGAACTAAAATTATTTTAAAATAAAAATTTTTCAAAAATATATTAAATGACTATTTTGAAGAATCTATTATCCATTTTGACTTAAACTAATCTTTATCAAGTGCATACTTTTAGATGTACTCGATCTGGAATACTGTTAAGAGCGTGAAAGCGGGGTGTGGCAGAGGACATCTGTCTTCCCCGCACTCGAAGAGACGGAGGTAGGAGGACTGAACCTTCTAGGTTCGCCTGTGCAGCCCAGTTAGTTAGAGGAAATTTCTCTAAAAAGAACAAAGAATTCTTTCGGTTCTATTTCCAGTGTCTCCAAAAACAAATAAGTAAGGAAATAAGTAAGTAAGTAAATAAATATGTGTAGAGGCAACCGCTATCAAATTGAGAAGATATGCGTATGTATGATACAAAAGGATATATGGTAAAGGTTATATATGTAGTAGTTATATAGTATATTGAATAGTATAAGAAAATGGCAGATAATTTAAGCAAATGGATAAACATTAAACTGGTATTAAAAGAATATCCCCAAATGACCAATAACATAAGAAAAATATTCATTCTTATTAACCATCCAGACAATATGAATTCAACCAAGAATGAAATCCCACTCTATACCTAGAAAAACATGTATACAAAAGAGGTGGAAAAATAATTGGTGATGTGCCCAACAACCTGAATTTTCAAACTTTTCTAATATAAATTTAAATTGGTCTCCACAAGGAATGAAATAATTATGTAATGAAAACATGTACTCATAAAAACATAAATTGAAAATAAATAAATGGATGCAGCCACTGTAGATACCCTTTGACACTACGTACCAAATCTCATCCTACAGACTGTCCATGTTATGACTCAGCAGTATCCACCTTTGAAAAGTGAATGAAACAAAAACATATATCCAGACCAAAAGACCAAAAAGTAGGCCCAAAAGACCAAAAAGTAGGCGCCAGAATATCCTTAATAATATCAGTCATACAAATTAAAACATGATAGCAACCGAAATGCAAACAAATATTGAATGGATGGATAAACTGAAAAATATCAATATAATGGAACTGCATACAATACTGAACTAGTATGCACTATCAGTAATAACATGGATGCATCTTGTAGACATGATGCTAATTGGAGGAAATCAAATGTTAAAGAATACATTATATATACATATATATAAAATGTGTGTGTGTGTGTGTGTATATATATATATATATATATATATATATATATATATATAAACTCCTTCGTGCTGATCGTGGAAGTGATGGTGATCTTCACCAGGAGGTAGTAACTGCAAAGCATCAGAGGGGAACTTCTGATTGGCTGGCAAATTTTCCTTTCTTGCTCTGAGTATTAATGCCATTTGTATATTCACTATACAAATATTTGTGAGCAATAGTTATATTGCAACATTTTATTTTGCAAAGCACCTTTTCAAGACTTTTGTACACTTTTCAGCTGAAAGACATTTTATGTATTTGAGGAAATTATTTACAGAACTATTCTGTGTGAAAATACATAGTACAGAATGTGGCTGCTAAATCTTTCTCAATCATTGGCTTGTTTTCTAGTGTTCTGAACAATGTTATACTTAAAATCTCTAATTACTCTAGTAATTTCATGAATACCCACATAAGTCAAAATGATATCTATTTTGTAAATTCTTTTGTAGTTCTGTGATATTAAAATTAAAAGTAACTAAAAATATATTTTGAAGCAGCACATATGTAATGACCTGAATTGAGTGACAAGTATGTGGCACATGGGTGAGGTCAGGAGAATTGTTTTACAATTAGTTGATGTTCTTATTTCAAACAACTAATTATTGAAGGTGAATTGAAAAACTATATTTAATGGATCTGTTTCACATAGCTATTCATTGAAGATGACACCATATAACATGAATTAATAGGAAATATTATTTACTGTATTGTTTAATGAAAAACCATGTGAGATAGTGAGTCAATTTCTAAGGAAATATGGTCTACTCACAGGAACATTGGCTTGAGCATGGGTGTACTGGATCACTAGAGTCTAATGTCTCTTTTAATTTCCCCTTCTTGTACTTTTAAGATTGTTCACTATATTTTACATTACAGAGATGCAGAGACTGCTGAAAAGCCTCTGTATCATAGTATGTATCACAGTTTCTCTAATAGGGGAAAATATATGTTTTTCCGTATCTGTTATAAAAAAACAATAATTGATTTATTTTCCTTTAGGAGTTATTACTGACAAAACAGTCATGCTGACACAGGAAGAATTATGCTGTAATTTCCACTGAACAGGTAATTTTCAATAGAGATAAAACTATTTACAAGATAGTATGAATACTCATTCAAGAATGAATGAGACATTCTTTGTCCAGAATATTAGATTTGTGCTCAAAATTGCAACTTTTGTGCATGTATTACTTATATTATTTGCTTTAATTCTTTTATTTTAAAAATTTTACATTTTCTTCCTAGAAATTTTGTTGTGTCATTTAGTTTTCTTTGAATAATCACCACTTAATTAAAATATATATGGTGAAATTATATAAAAATGAACTAATTCTACATCCAATCATCACATAATAGCAAACCTACTCTCTTCAGTATGCAGGCTAAAGCATAATAATTAGGATATTCATGTCTCTCTTTGTTCTTAAAAGTGTGTAAGTGAGAGCAGCACATTGTATAATATGAGTCCGTGGTAATAAGGCAACTATCACTAGGGAAATAAAGAACACTTCCTATACTCCTTAAAATTCACTGATTTCACATTGTAATCAGTAATTCTGGCCAGCCTAACCAGGGACAGTCACCAATTTCTGATCTATTTTAAATTTTCCGCTGTTCAGAATGTCATATAAATAGAATTAGAGAATATGATTTTTAAATGGTTTAAGGCATTTGATATTTACTCACGTTATTTTACATAATAGTAGTTTGCTTTGTTTAAGTAATTCTAATACTCTTTTGCATTACACCTCATTTCATTTTCTCTGGTAGCTGAAGTACATTTGGGGGGATAATTTCTAAAAAAATTGCTAAAAGAGTTTCCATAAAAACTTTTCTATTACCATAATTACTCGTATTGGGCCTAGCATGGTGGTGCATTCCTGTAATCCCAGCGCTTGGGAGGCTGAGGAAGGAGGATCACCATGAGTTCGAGGCCAGCCTGAGCTACATAGTGAGACTGTCTCAATAAATAAATACATACATACATACATACATACATACATATATACATACGCATTTTGCTGGCTTAGTTATGTGCCAGTGAAATTGTTTAATCCCATGAAGGTAAGTTTGGGCTCAAACTAAAATAAATAAGTACATAAAAATAAACAAATCGCCCTCGTTTTCACAGACACTGATTTACATTATAATTGGGAGCAGAATAACATTCCAGTTGCTCTGCGATTTTTACTAAGGTTTATTATTTTATTATTTAAATCTTTTGAGAAACCTGTGGTGCTATTTCATGGTATTTTGTATTTTCCTACTGATAAATGAATTGAGAATCTTTTCGTGTGGTGTTATTCTGAATTAAGGTATTTTATCCAACATGTTTTAAAATTACATCCTTAATTTAAGGCTAAATTTAATTTTTTGTCTTACAAGTTTACTCAAGAAGTATTTTTTTTAACAGTGTAAGATTTAAATATCATTTCTTTCTTTTCTGAATTGTGTGGATGTCTTATCTGAGTAATATTTTTCTTTGTTTCATTAATATATGATGAAGTGGGGCTGGGGATATAGCTCAGTGGAATAAGCGCTTGCCTAGCAAGCGCAGGGTCCTGAGTTCAATCCCCAGTACCGCAAAAAAAAAAAAAAAAAAAAAAAAATATGATGAAGTAAACTTCATAGCATTGCAGAATCAGTTTATTAATTCCTACATATTAATGTACTAAAAAAATCACTTGGTGATTTATACAGTAACATATAGAGGCCAAGAATTTTATTTCTTAAGTCCTTATGTAACTATGGTAACTTCTAGTTACTACAGAACTTTTTGGATTAGCCTGTCTAATCTCAAAAGAGAATTAAAACACAAATTATAGCTACTAGATTTGCACTACACAAAAGCAATTGTAAGTGAAATATCTTTTAATCTAGAATTTAATAGGCCATCCATTATTTAGATGTAATACAATGAAAAATAAATATGCTAAAATATTTATTTCTCAGATCAGAAAAAGTTGTGGTGGAAGAAACATTTAAATGCTGGAATATTCACTTCTCAGCCTTTTGGTTAAATCAAGTGTAAATGCAAGAATTATCGAACACACAAAGTGATACAGCAGATATTAGAATAAAATTATTAAAATCACTTTGTAAAATAAAATTTTGTTCTTTAAAAATGTAAAGATATTTTTTAAATGTAGCATAATTTCATATGGTCATATCCAACCCCACCTGCCTGGTATTAATTTCCTATATCCACTCTTCAAAAACCCACCTTTTATTATTTTAACCAAGTTCAAAAACTTAAGTTAAAGCTCGTACTTTTCAATTTTTTAAATCCAATTCACTTTAGCTTAAATTTTTTTGTGTGATTCCTCATTGCCTTTTAAAAAATTAATTAAGATTATTGGTATATTTGAAGTGTACATAGTGATGAGAGTCAGAGGGAGTTTTTACCTATATATGATTTATCTTCATTCATGTTTTCCCCATCCCCATCCCCTCCCTTCAAGCCTTCTTTCCATCCCGATTCACAAAAGCTTTGTGTCCATTCCCACTGCCTTTTAATGTACACTCCGAGGGTGTGGTTTCAAGGCTATGCCTCTACGGCTTCAACTATGAATTTTTCCACTCCACTCCTACCTCTCAAGCAGCCAACTTCATCAAAATCTTTTAATCCTTCATACTTCAGTGCACTTGAGTTCCTTCTAACCACTGTTTTCCCTGGAGGGTTTTCCTAATTAGTGTGTATGCATTCTTTTATTGTCTGCTTAAATGTTACTTATTAGGCAAATTTTCTTAATATTCATAAACTCCAACATCCACACACTCTTATTTGTCCTGATTATATCATTTATGGGAGGAAAAGAAGAAAAGCTAATATTTTGGGTTTTGTCTCTTAGATGCTTACTCTTAATGTTTCAGAAAAAATTAAAAACTGCCTTTGTGTACCTTTTCCTAATGAATATCATTCTAGTTTTATAAAGATATATATATATATATGTATATATATATATATATATATAGCATATGAAGTGTATATATATATAGTACATGCTACTATAAAAATCTGCATTTTCAGAATTAATACAGTACATCTGATTTTAGAATGTCAATAATTTTTATGTTTTATGGACAAAGATGTTTCAGAAAAGTTTATTTCTGTGAGAATATAGGACTCAATTTCACTTGAGTGAAGAAACTCGCAGCTGGTACAGTTCTTTAAGAAACTGAGACCTGAGGATTAATAGCTGAAATGTAGATAACCTGAAAATCGCAAGGGCATTGTTGTAGTAAAAGACAAGAATAACATAGAGCATCAGGTGTGAAGAATAAATTTGGGGGATCTAGGACAAACTGTGACAGATTAAAGGTCATTGTGTAACATAAAATTCAGATACATAGCCGGATAAGTGGCACATATGTTCATATGGTGCTTGTATCTCCAACACAGAGCATTTATGCCGTCTCTATCAGTGTAATGGGCGGGTGACAGTCAACTTGCCAAAGCAATTAGTTAGTCATTAGAGTCGGAAGAATTGAAAGGAGAACACAGGATATGTGAGTAGAAATGAATTGCTTTAGTTACTCAATAATTAATCAATGGACTACTTAGAAGAGGATAATAGCAATGAAATGGAAAAGTGCATAAAATCCAGAAGACGATTTGTAATAAAGTGCGAAGTGATTTAAGTGTAGAAAGTAGAAGTGTGGGCGAAAATGCCTGCCTCTACTTACGCAATCAGGGTCATCAATGCCTGGGTGACAATACAGAACTTAGAGTCATAACAACTGTAAAGAGTTCCCAGGTAGCAAAGTAACTAAATATGCTAAAGTCAGAATGGGTATCTTGGTATTTCATTGAATATGTTAGTGAAGCAATCAGGAAAAATTGCATTTAAAATACCTGATTTCAAGCTATAGATGAGGTTTTTGTAACTGTGACCTTGCATAAACCACATAATTCCTCAAAATTACAATGTAAAATAATAGCATATTTAAGAATTAGCTTTCATCTTATTTCTTGATATAAAAAGCAACAACATTTTAAGAAACTTCTAAAATTTCTGCATTTATTTTGCCTTGTACACTTAGGAGAAGTTATTAGGTTTATCATGGCTAAATATTCATTACAAAGACATTTTAGTTGGATAAAATAGAAAAAGCAAAATAGAAAAGGAAGTTAAAATCACATCTTATTAGTGAAGCATTTCCGGTGTGTTAACAACTGGTTCATATTTGAAATCTGAAACCGGAAGTTAACACAAGTGAAAGAAAGGCTTTTGTTTGTCAATGCACATTTCTTTCATACAGGAAACGTATCAACTCTTAAAATGTAGCTGAGTTGAAGTAATTCTAAAAACATTATAAGCTATGCATGTTGACATATGAAATGTATTGTTTTGGAATAATTTAAAGCCTTGTAACTACCTATTAAATAAATCTAGGTAATTAATGGATATTCATTTAAGAATGAAATGCAAAGAAACATTCAAACTGTACCTTTCACTGCTATGTCTCCTCCTAATGTCCTTGTTGAGTATAAAAAAATAATTTAACATAACATTAGGTTTTATGGTATTATAAAATTATATGAGAGACTTGTTCCTGTCTTATAAAAATTAGCTCATGTTGTGCATTTCTATAAGGGACACTGATTATGCACACCTGAGACTCCAGAAGAGAAAATGTGAGTCCCTCCAGCCTGCTTGCTGATTTCAGCATTTAAACATGGCTGGGTTTCTAATTAGAAAAATAAATAAAACATGAAGCCTAAATAAGAAGGGTTAATGAAAACCACATACTGGGACTAATCTAAAAGACTCTTTCCAGGAATAGTTACTACAGGTTGAAAAGCAAAATATGAAAAAAAAATCGGAAGGATCTGTACTTTGAGTAAAATTTCTCCTGTAGAATGGAACAACTACATAATACAGAGAGAATCTTAAAATATAGTATGTTGTATATTATATTTTGTGTTAAATAAATATTCTTAGACCTCACACAAAGAAAATGGAACACGTGTCTGGCAAACTTTCTGTTTAACAGAGAGAATGTATCCAATGCTTCAGAATAAGTTTTATAGCTTACTAATAAATCATGATACCCTTTCCTAGGAACATAACACTAAATTGAAAATTAGGATTTAAAAACATAAAAAGTGATTATTTCCAAGAATATGTAATTAAGAATGACAAAAAAGAGTATTTGTTGTTTTAACATACATAAATCTGTAAATTAATGGTAAGTTATATATTGAGAATTACCTACATTAGATAAAATATGTACTGTATTCTAAAATAGCTCTAGTTTCTCAAAGAAACAGCTACATTTTAACATAGATTTTTTTTTCTTTCTGGGAGTTATATATAAAATGAATTTAAAGTCAATTGGTTGGGCCAGGGATTTAGCTCAGTGCCACAGTACCTGCCTGGCAAGTACAAGGTCCTGAGTTCAATTCCCTGTACCAAAAAATTAATTGCTTGAATTTCCTTATGATGTTCATTTCTAAATTATATGACCAATTTATTATTTTTGTCATATTTTAGCACTACAACTGTCACCTATTTTTACTATCTCAGAATACAAAACATAACTAATTATAGTAGCAAAGATATGAAAATAAAGGAACACATCACTAAATGGATCAGAGATATTTTGATACTGAGGTTTACACATGCTCTGAAAAATGATGTTGGCAATTTCCTTTGCTGGTAAAATTGTCATCATCGTATGACAGTTGTACAAACCTGCTTACATTTCATATGGCTTTTAAGCTTCAAAAATGTTCAATGATTTATGTCCTTATACTTTCTCTGAAACTTGAATAAAGTGAGGCTTTATTAGTATTGACTGTTACATAATTTAAATTTTGCATAATTTCAAGATGTATAAAATGCACCTCATTTGGCATAAATTTCAAACCTCTGGTGTGCAGGTCTTTAGATGGCTGTCATGTGGCATCAGAAAAGCTTGTAAAAGGCAGTGACTTTAAAAACACCGGTACCCTATAAAATATTTTAACTAGAGTGAGCACAGTAAACAGAAATGAAAAGATCTAATAGGAACTTTGAATTGTATTGTTCTGTTGCAAACATGAAGTTCCTTTTTCCTATGTAACACAATCTTTAATAAAAGTATTTTGTATAAGTCAACTCTAAGATAAAATAGGAAAAATTACATGTGAAATGGCAAAGCTAACAGTATATGCAAACTTTTTGATCATTTCATTCCTAAAACTGTAATTTTAAATTTCTCTTTAAGTTTGTACTGGGAAATGCTATGATCATTTTACCTTCTGCATCTTCTTCTTACAGTGGGGCTTTCTAAAATGTGCCGATCTAATACCTCTCCAGGAGAAATCTTGCTGTTGGATTATCGGTGTTCTAATATGCAAACCAAAAAATATATTTTTAAAAATCTGTATACATTTCTAAATGAATAGTTTTCCAGGTTTTGAATCCTCACATTTTATAACGTTGATTTAATTCTCAGATTATCATGATGGTTGCATTGTTTATCTAAGAAATGATTAATTTTAGGTGTCAGTGTTAATAGGTTAAGTGACACCCATGTTCCTGGTTAAACTTTGTCTATGAGGGTGTTTTCAGGGAAGACAGCCATGGCAGACTGAGCTGGGCAGACTCATTTTCCGTGTGTATTGGTACCATGCAGTCAGCCGGGGGCACATAAAACATAAAGGTAGAGCATGCGTGGATCCTTGCTCTCTCTTCTGGATGCGAGATGCCCTTCTATTCTTGCCCTTGATCTGAAATTTTCAGTGTGTGCAGCTTTTTAACTCAGGTCTCATAACAGTGACTCTCCTCCCAAAGGATCTAAGGCTCTATGGATTCAACTTTAGACTTGGTGTTAGATCATTATTCACCTGCATCTGCAGATGTTGAATTTGCCTCTCATTTCCCCTTTACCTGTTTTTTCCAGCTTCCAGAAGGCCTATGGTCGGACTCCTTGAACTTCATCATTGCATGACCCAATTCCTCTGTTATAGATAAGACCTAACACATCCTCCAAATGTTTCATGTGTTCATAGTGGGGTCCCTGGAAGGTAAGTAAATAATGATGGTGTTAACTTCATCAGTAATGAAGCCATTGATGAGCTCACAATTTGATGGCATTACTGGAAGATAATGGAAATGCAGAACGTTGGGTCCACATGAAGGGAGTAGGTAAGGATACTTTTTATTCAGTGGTTTGCAAGGAAATAGATTTAATACAGGACACATAAATTTATAGGATTACCTTACAATATTTACTCAAAAGGTGCAGAAGAGTGCAAGAGAACTGTCCATGCCCTAGAGAACCAAAGAATCCAGCAGAAGCCTTGAATCCCATGAAAGTATCTCGTGCAAGTTCATATCAAAGATCTTCACTGGAAAAGCCCAATGGCCAGTGGTGCAAGCTAGAAAGTCTTCACCAACAGGATGGATGATCTGTGCCAGCAGGCTAAGGGATCTGAACCGGATCCAGAAAGCCATGCTCAAATCCAAGGCAAAGACAAGAGCTTCCCCAAGGTGAGCAGCAGCCAGTAACAGCAAGGACCCAAGCTCCTCCTGTGATGAAAGTTACCATGACAAACCTCCTGAGGAATTAGAAACACACAATCTTCCCCTCCCATTCTCCTTCTATGGCATTTGGGCAACAATTCTCAGGTGGGTCTTCTATGCCCAGTGCCACACTGACTCAGTTCTGCTGAGCATTTCCACTTAAACTGACCACTAATTAATCCACCACAGGGTAAATAAATTTAAGGACAATAATCTCATCCGTGGTTCATTTCTCTTTCATTCCTTCCTTCTTGTTTCCTGGCTGTCATGAATACAGTGGTTTTGCCTCAGACATCTGATAACCTAAGATAGTGGACTTACATACGGAGTACATTTGAGGAGAAAAGGGGCAACATTTATTTTCCAGTTTTGTCCTTCATTTGTTTTAAAAATTCATCTCCCAACAAGCACTTGCATATCAAATCATATTCTTTGAGCAAATAGAAAATTATTGTGAGCACAAATATAAATATATGCATAATAAAATGTACCTGATATATATAATTATCAATTATTGCTTCACACATTTTAAACATATTTAGAGGACTAACACTACAGCCCATCTGAACGTTTAATGCCGTCCTGTCCCTCCTTCCCTGTAGAGACCAACATTTTGTAAGACACATATTTTTCATGTCCATATTTCTGTACTTTTACTATTATACGTATTTTCATAAGCAGTGTGCATCGTTGTTTTCTTTTGTAAAACTTTACATGAACTTTCCTTTCATTGCCATTTATCCATTTATAGCAAATTAAAACCATTTTCTTTTACTTATTTTCAGTTTCAATTACCACTCTAAAATTGTTCATATTCTTTGCCAACTTCTATCTCTTTGGGTATTGATCTGTAGGAGGTTTAATGCCTTCTAGATAATTGTTAAATGTTTGTTAAAGGCTCAGGAAAAAAATCCCATCAGAGACTGGAGTTTAAATATTACCTTTGTTTCCGAGTCCTATGACCTATACGAGAAGTCAAGTGTATTGATCTTTGCTTTCGTTGCTTCACTTCCTTGTCTAACTCACTTGTTTTCCTTAACCTTCTAATACAGTAACAGCTTCAAATCATTGTCTAAACCCTTCAAGCTTTGCTCCTCATGGAACTATGTGTAGCCTTCCGAAGTTTTGCTTTCTTGTATAGTGTCATTAAAAGTTTATTAAGTTTTTTCTATATGAAGAACTATTTGCTTGCCTTTTGAGCAGTTTCTTTCCCTTTCCCAATACGAACTGTGCCTTTCGGATCTTGTTTACTCTTTCAGTTTCTTACTCTAGGGAGACAATACGATGTTTACACACGAGAGTTTGATTTATTTTGCTTTTGAGTATGGTCTCTGGTTGCATCTATTTACCTATGAAAGCCTTGAATTTATCTTTGTTTATAGCTGGGTAATACTACATTGTGAAAAAAAATCATATCTTTTTTATTGATTTCACGGTCGATGGGCATTTAGGTTGTAAGATTTAGCTCTGACAAATCGCAGTGCTATAAAAATGGGTGCACATATATCGCTGTGGTATGATGTTTTCAGTCCTTCCAGAAAAATACCCAGAAGCAGAGTAGCTGGGTGAAATGGGACCTCTAATCCTAGTTTTCTCACTTTTTTTTTTTTTTTTTTTGGCAGTACTGGGGATCGAACTCAGGACCCTGCGCTTGCTAGGCAGACGCTTATTCCACTGAGCTATATCCCCAGCCCCCTAATCCTAGTTTTCTGAGGAATCTCCACACTGCTTTCTGCAGTGGTTTTACCAGTCTACACTCCCACCAACATTGGAAAAGTGTTCCCTGTACCACAAATTTCTAATAGTTCATTGAAAGGTGCGGTTAGTGCTTCTATTATTTGATCAATTTTGCATGCCTGTATCTGGTAATTTGAGCAACTACTCTGAAGATAACGATATGCAATACAATAACCATTATTAATTTCCTATCATCTTGTTTGGAAATTCTGTATTGTCTTTATTGTTTTTTATTCTCTTTTTTAAAAAGAGCATGTGCTTGAAATCTGTTTCTTCCCAGATATTCAGAATATTTTTGCCATTTACCAGCCTCCCACACAAGTTCGAATGCATGCTTCATCTCTCATTTTATTCTTCTATGTGTGCGTACACTCAGCAGTACTGTCTGTACTGTCACACTAGATTTAGGGTAGACGCCTGATAGGGAATTTAATCTTGTGTTCAACTATGCATAACAACATTTTATGCATTAATATGTTCTAACTTCATGACATTATTTTAATTCTATGAAGACATCATTAAAATTGGTATAACAATTATTTTGATGTATTATATTCAAAGAGTAATATTTATATATTATATATATGTATTCAAGTTCAACAAACATTATCTTTCCATTTATTTAGTGGTTATTTTATGTTGTTAAAAATTTTATCTTAGTCAAATAGACAGTCAAGATCTTTTAGTAATTCATGGTTTCTTTCTAAAAATGTTAGTTTTCAATTAATTGTTCTTAATCCCTGGGGCTAAGTTTTTAGGTAATTGAATTAATCACGGCATTTCTCCTTGATTTTCCAATACTTGACAATGGTGAAATTTAGAAGAACTGGGCTTGTCATTCTTTTTAACCTGCGACACCACACCAATATTCCCCAGTGTTTCCTTTGCGTTATTTTCTCCCTAGCACTAAATAAAGATGATAGAGTTCTCATGTTCATTTACTCTGCTCTGTTTTGATTTGTTTTTTCTCACTCAACATGGAATCTTAGTGAAGGAATAGTATTTTAGCTACTTTATTCATTATGTTATTCTCAGCTCTGTAAAAGTGCTGAGTCACAGAGCAGAAGAAATATCTCGGTGAATGGAGGAATGAATAGAAACAGCTGAAGTTAGGAATCCTCAGACAAAGGTGAAGATCTTGCGTTCTCTTTGTTATAGTACTGTTGTGAATGTAAAAATTTTGTGCTTATAAACCACTTTAAATCCCATGATTTAGCAGGCACCTCATGTTTTATAACTATTAATATTCCAAAATATAAAAACATAATCCATTTTATTATACCTGGTCAATTATTTTTGTTTACTGTTAAAATAATTTACCATATTAAGAAATATCAAAAGTTACCACCCCTGGCAAAAACTGTCCTTTCTAACACTCTGTCGCTGTCTTTGTGACACTCACGCGCACATACACACACACACGCACGCACTCATCAGTTGCACAACATTCTTTCCAAACCTAAACTTGATCAGCACATTTTTCTAATGCCTGCTGCCCTCAGTAACACTGGTCAACTTTATTGTAGAAATAGGTCTTTACAAAGAATCATCGATTTTTTTTTCCTATGTCTTTAAACAAAGCAAGATAACATCCTCTTGAGGTGCAGAGTTTTTGTATCAAGAAGTTGGTGGAGAACATTATCTTTCTTCCTAGGATTTAATGACAGGTATAAAAGATGAATTAATGCATAAACATAAAAACCTTTTAGTGAGAGAATTAAAACATGCACAAATATAGTCAGAAAAAAAGTCCTTTTCAATTCTGACTACTATTCAAGGCAACATACATAGTCCACATAACAGGTGAGGTAATTCTGCTTTCCTAGTCCAAACTTTAGGAAATAATTTCAAATGAAAGCAAGCAAATTGAGGAAATGCACAAAATACATATATGAATTCATGAAACAACCCAGTTAGCTCAGCAGTCTATAGGTAATATTGTACTCTGGACCATGGTTACGCATATTTCCTACAAATGTTATACCATATTGGGAAAAAAATGTAGTGCTCTCAAACAAAAGAGATTCATCAGTTTATAGAGATATCTTCACGTTAGAAATCCGACATGGGTTTCACAGAGCTATAGCTGAGTTTTCTGCAGGAAGACATTCTCTAGAAAATGATGAGTAGCATGAATAAGACACATCCTTGAGGTCGTTACTTGGCCTAGTGTGACACATTATGAGGGAAGCCATGGGGGGAAATGAAACTGTTTCCTAAATCTGATCAGGCAATGCAGCCTTCCCAGTGCATACTGCAGATCTGCTTGTTCTAGGTAGCAACTAGGAGACAAACATGATTAAAACTATTATCCACATGATTACACAATAGGAAAAAGCTCAATTTGAAAGCTTTAGATGGTTCAGAGGTGAGAAAGGACAAGACTGGACAAAGATACAATAAAAGTGTTTAAATGATTCAGGTAAGAGTAAACCTTTAAACAAAGTAGAAGTGGGAACGATGGGGCAGAAAGGCGAGATGCTGAATCATAAATTTTAACCTTGTGAGATTGGCAGAATTTGGTCTCTGGTTGGAATGTAAGAATAAATCATATGAGCTAGCAGTGCTTCTGAAATATTTCATTTATGAGATAAAGTGGAAATGCATTTAGTATGGAAGGAGAAAAGCTATGTATCTTTGTCAACGGGGCTATTATAACAAAGTACCATAGAGGATATATGGCTTATAAGCAAAAGAAATTATTTCTCACAGTTCAGGAGGTTGCAAATCTGAGATCATGGTGTCAAGAAGTTCTAGTGGGGAGTGAGATTTCTCTTCCAAGTTATAGATGGCTGATTTACTGTGTTCTTGCATGCAAGAAGGGAGAACAAGCCGGCACTCTGCCTCCACTCATCAGAACAGTCATAAAGTTCCATCCTCACAGCCTAATTATTTCCCAATGGTTCCATCTCTACATACCATCATACTTGGGATTTAATTTTAATATGTGAATTTGCATGGAGGTGAATAGCGAATATTCAGTCCATAACATTTGGTAGTGAGGAGAAATCGAAGTTAAATATACTTAAATCGGAAACATCAGAATATTTCATTGGCCAGATGTCCATCTTTTGGTATTTAATACTTGGACTGGACCCTAAGTCTGAAGTGGAGAATCAAATGCATTTGACAGCACATTAGTCTAAATATGACAACTCAGACTGGTCCAGAACCATAAGAAAAAGATGCTACGAAGACAGAGGTTAACAGACTAAGTATATCCTAGCATGCTGTGAGCAGAAGCGTAAAAAGGACCCTGGCAACTCTAACTCACTGGATGCAATTTATCATTCTGAGGTACCTTAACTCAGCAAAATCTTACTTTCCATTATTAGGTAAATACATATTTTGAAGCTAGGTGATAGAACAAACATATCATGACCAAAACTTCCTCTGAAAATTTTTAATTTCACATATCTATAGTATTGCTTTATGGGACATCAAGCATTTAGAGGTTGGAAAATATCCTGGGGTTGTAATTTCAAATATACAATTTGCTAGTTTTATAGATGTTGAGAAAAATCACTTAATATCTCTGAACCTCTGTTATTCTTCTATAAAACAGGAGCGATAATCCTGCACCAAAGGATTATCAGACAGATTAAATATAATGCAAGTGGAGGGCGCTTGGCATTCTGTGTGGCCCACGGGAGGAACCCAGGTCTTAAATGCTGTTTTGATGTTGCTCTCATTACTATGTCCTTCACCAGACAGCATGTTAGTGTGACTCTATCTTTTCATCAATGAATGGTTTATTCTAATTGACAGATAAGTGCTACAGGGTGGGAAATACCTGCTGTTCTTATCACAGAGAACAGCTGATTTGTAGTGTCTCCCTTTCAGTGAAACCAGTCACTTATGAACATATAATGTTACACTTTAAAGTAAATGATTTCTATTTAGTATGATAGACAGGAGGAAATGATTTAGGATCTTAAAAGTGGCCACAATGCATTTAATAAGCAGGTTGACTATCTCCCAAATTACACCTGTGCACGAGGGTATTTCTACAGGTAAGCAGTGCCAAAAGAAATGAGACAGCCTACCCCAAGCTATTTCCTGCAAAACAAACCCAAAACAAACCACTCCTTTCTTTCAATTGATTATTTCAAGTATTCATTAAAATTGAGGAGCATAGATTCCATCACAAGTGCTCCTGACATGCATGTGTCTCACACACACACACACACACACACACATGGACCCAGGACGTTTTGCAAATGTTGGACATAACTATGAAGTATGTGATTATGATAGGGTCACACACATATTTTTGAAAATATGGACAGTTACCAATTGTTCATATTAAATTTCTTTATGTATCACCTAAACTAAGAAAGTGTTTACGAACACATATATACATACAAAGCATGTGGCAGTTTAAGAGCTATAACTATCTAATGTCTTACTAAGTCTTTCAATGGCACGTTATTTCAGGACTGATTCTATCACAAAAGTATAGTATTTAATTCTCAAACTAGTTGCAGAGGAACATTTTATCTTACAATATTTAGGTGGAAAAGAACAAAATAGAATTTTGTAATTTTGATATAAGAAACACAGTCATAATTTAAAGTTGAATAGTTTCTCATATGATCACAATATTACATTAAAATTGTAATTTTTTCAAATGACAATAAGTACTACCATTAAATTCAACATTAATCTATAAGAGAATACAAAAAATATAAAAAATAAATTAATTATACTTCAAACACAAATGTATAGCTTAGTTCTTCCAAATGCATTATGTGGTTTTCTCTGATAAAAAGGAATGGTGCATAATTACTTTATGCTGGAATTTATAATGATAATGAACAGAACTCCAGGAAGAAAAAAGGTAGAAATTACAATTCTATTTTTGAAACTTAGTGTGGATATTTTCTACAGTTTTTATAAAAGTAGCAATTTTCAAGATAGATTAACTATAGCTTTCAAATATCTAAATTAACTTTCATAGGCAATTAAAATAAATACTACACAGGGCACAATCATTTATCTTCTGTAACTTGGCTCTGATATGTTCCAGTAAAGTATTGGAAAAGGAATCTAAGAAGAGAAAAATTATGTACCCATCAGAAAATATACTTAAATAATTGACACTTTCTCTAGTAAATATTTAGCTATATGAATTTGCATGATGAAATGTTTTTAAGAGTATAAGCAATATTTATTATTAATTGGGTTCAGGGCTGTGGATATAGCTCAGTGGAATAAGCGCTTGCCTAGCAAGCGCACGGTCCTGAGTTCGATCCCCAGTACCGCAAAATAAAAAATAAAAAAAAAAAATGCTAGACACATTGTACATTAATTGGGTTCATTATTGTCTTTCTGCTATCACTGCCACAGAAAATTTCCATAGGGCTTCCAATAATTGGTCTGTATTATTTCACAGAAAATATTAGTAGATTTGGTTTAGCTAATTAAGTTATATTTATTTTTTATGAAAATATGATATAAAATTATTTAAAATATGATATAATGTGGATAAAATGTGATATATTGTGATGACTCTTCTATGTGGAATAAATATTCAAAATTTCATTTAAGAAGAAACATCAATGAAGTAGCAAAAATAATAGCCAACTGTATGTTTTTAGGAAGAGCATTGTAAAAGTATTTTTTTTTTTGTAAAATAGGTGGAAAGGTAAGATGCAAAACTAGGCCTGCCTGTAACCTGGAGAAAACACTCCCCACGGGAAAATGGGGCTTACTAACTATTTAATACTGTTGGTAACAATGAGCCTATACTGAATTCCCTTTCACATAGACTAGTTACACATTGCTCAGCAAGTTTTATACAATACAAATATATCTTGTAAGTTTGAAAGAAAGTACATGTTAATCCTGGGGCTGTAATTGAAAATATACAATTTTCCAGTTTTATAGATGTTCATCCTTATTTTGCTCTATATTTCTATTTTGTTTTTTTCCTATAAAAGAAACCATGTAATCCTGAAACTTGATTATCTGCTTTAACTCATTTGATAATATGCTCTTAAGGTGCATCCTCTTACCTAGTAATGACTCAAGTTTATCCATCCTTATGGAAAAGAAGCACCTCACTGCGTGTAACTACTTCATTTCCTTTACCCATTATCCTATTAATGGCACTTTACGCTGATTCTAAGATTTAGCAATTGTGAGTTGGGCTGCTGTAATCATGGATATACATGTATCAGTGGAATGTCTTTGTCTCTTTTTTGAAGGCACCTAGAAAAAAAGAATAGCTAGATCAAAAGGAATACTTACTTGTAGCTTTTTAGTGATCTGTGCTGATTTCCACAGTGGTTGTACTAGTTTACATTTCCACAAGCAATATAGAAATTTTTTTTCACCACACTTTCACTAGCATTTATTATTATGCCATTTTTCTGAACAGCCATTCTAATTGAAGTAAGATAGAACCTCAGCGTTTTTATTTCCTCATCTCTAATAGCCACCAACACTGAACATCTTTTCATATATTTATTGTCCATTTGTACTTCTGAAATTTTTTATTCTTTTCAGTTGTGAATATTTTTATTGAGTCTTATCTGGGTGCATAACTTTTGGGAGTTCTTCATATATTCTAGGTATTAGTCCTCTGCCCAAGGAATAGTTGGCAAATATTTTCCCACTCTGTGGATTGTCTCTTCACTCTGGTGGTTGCTGATTTTGCTATGCAGAAGGTTTTTAATTTAATGTAGCGCATTTATTCATTCTTGGTAATATTTCTGGTGTCACTGGGATTATTGAGAAAGTCCTTGTCTATGCCTAAAGCTTCAAGTGTTTTACCCATTTTATTTTCCAGCAGATTAGTTATTTCTCTTGTAATGTTTCGATCTCTGAAGCATTTTGATTTTAGTATAATACATGGTGAGATATACGGTCCTAGACTCAATCTTCTGCATGTGGATAGGTAATATTCCCCAAGTCACTTATTTAAGAAGCTATCTTTCATCCATTTATACATTTTGGCCCTTTGTCAAGGATTAAACAGTTGAATTGTTTCTGGTCGTCTATTCCGTTCCACTGACCCACGTGCTTGATTATATACCTGTACCACATTGTTTTATCAATGTCGTTTTATGATATAACTTCAAATATGAGAACATGATATCTTTTCTCCTCTTTTTCTTTGGCTATTCTGGATAAATTCTGGTTCCATTTGAATTTTATGATTGTTTTATCTATTTCTGTGCCGAATCCTGTTGGTATTTTGATTGAGACTATATTATTTCTATACGTTAGTTTTGTAAGTATGCCCATTGTGTTTGCATTGATCCTTCCCCTCCAGGAAAAGGGGCTATCTTCCTGTTTTATAATATTTTCTTCAGTCTCCTTTATCAGAGTACTATAATTTTCATTGTAATGGCTGTTCATTTCCTCAGATAAATTGCTTAATATTTAAATGTTTTGATATCGTGAATCGTGTTGTTCATCTAATTTCTCCTCAGTGAGTGTATTATTGCTGGGCAGGAATGCTCCTGATTTACATATGTAGATTTTGTATCCTGTTACACTGATAAATTTGGCCATTTATCAGAGGAATATTTTGGTAGGTATTTTAGGTCTTTCTATGTCATGTACAAATAGTTTGACTGAATTCTTTCTTATATGTATTCTTTTCATTTCTTTTTTATTTCTGTTTACTGTGACTAATATTTCAAGGGCTGTGCTAAGTAGAGGTGGTGGTAGTGGATATTCTTGTGCTGTTTCTAATTTAGGGGTAAAACTTTCAGATTTTCTCCCTTCAATATGATGGTAACAGGAGGTTACTTAAAACTTTTTATTAGACTGAGATAAGGTTTTTCTATGCATAATTTCTGCAGGCATTTTATCATAAGTGCATGATGATTTTTGTCAAACGCTGTTTTGGGTCTAGTGATACTATTGAGTGATTTTCGTTCTTGCTTTTATTTGTATGATAGATCACATATATAGATTTGTGAATGTTGAACAATTCTTGCATCCTTGAATCGGGATGAGACACAATCTTTTTAATTTATTTTTGCATTCTATTTGCCATTAACTTTTTGAAGATTTTGCTCCTGTACTTATTTCAGTAAATACATAGGCCTATAGTTCTCTTGGTTGGATCATTGCCTTTTTTGAGAATCACGCTAATGGTAGCTTCCAGGAATGACTTTGGGAGCTCTCCTTTCATTTCAAACTCATTAAGATTGTGAGGACTGTACATAGGAGAGCTTCCTTGAATTTCTTATGGAATTCAGCAATGAAGGAATACATCAGGACCTGGGCAGTTTTTACTTCTTAGGATTTTTTAAATTATTGTTGTTGCTTCAATTCCATTAAGTGTTATTGGATTCTTAAAGATTTTTAAGTCTTCTTGTCTCAGTTCTGGTAATTCACATGTATCAATGATTCTATCCATTTCTTCTGAATTCTCTAATTTATTGGCATGTAGGTTTGTGAAGCCATTGCTCAATAATCTGGATTTTAGCAATTTCTATTGTGATTTCACCTTTTTCAATTATTTCATTGATTTGGGTCTTTTCATTCCTTTTTTGGTATCATTGGCTGAGAGTTTGTCTATTTGGTTTCTTCTTTTGAAAAAAACTAGTTTCTTGATACATTGTTTCTTGGAATTTTTCTTTTATTCTCCATTTCAATTATTTTTTTCTCTGATATTTATAGGTTCCTTTCCTGCACTGATATGGGTTTACGTTGTTCTTGTTTTCTAGGACCTTTTGTTTATTTGGTTTACTTCTGGTTTTCTAATGTGGGTGTTCACAGGAATAAAATTTTCTCTTGAGACTGCTTTTATTGTGCCTGTTTTTATCTTTAACACAGTGTCTTTCCCAGAATTACTTTGCTTTGTTTCAAAATAATTGTTACAGTTGAAGAAAACACAGAAGATAAATATATGGAGAAAACCCAACTTATTTTGTATATCCAAAGCTACTGATGAGATCATTTTTAGTGGAGTAATTTATAATAGGATCCTTCATCAAAAAGTCTGCAGATAGCTGTTGAGGGTGTGGAGAAAGTGAATTGTTGCCCAATGTGGGTGGTAAAGCAAACCACTCCTGCTGTTATAGGAAACACTATGGAGTTTTCTCAAAAAAATGAAAATAAAAAAGAACTACTATATGTTTCAGCAATCCCACTCCCGGGTATATTGAAACACAATGAAATATTAGTGTGTCAGAGTTACACTGAACTTTAATTTTTATTGCAACAATATTCAGAGATCTCCAAAACAGGAACAAATGACTGCACATGCACTGAGAAATGGATAAAGGAATCAAGGCACTAAATATGATAGAATTTTGCTGAGTCATAAAAGCAGTAAAATTCTGTGATTTGAAACCACATGGATCGAACTGGAGATCATTATGTTAAGTTTCATTTATAGTAAAAAACTAATTATTGACAACTAGAGATTCACTTGTATGAACACTGAAATTGCTCAACATCCTTGGTACTGCAACACACACTGTTTTTTATAAACTGAAAAGGAGCAGAGACTTTGAGTTTAGTTATATTATCACTTCAAATTCAAGATAAGAAGTCAAAAGGCAAGAAAAATCTTTTCCTCACTTATTTGTGACCACTAGTCTGTGGCAGAAGCTGAGCTTGGACCTAATGACACAACTCCAACATGCCTATTTCAGTCAGTCCACTGTTACGTCTTCATTTCAGAGTAATGGAATGTTGTTATCAGACCCTAATGCAGTGATGGTGGGGATTGTCTGAGAGAATCTGAGAAATGTTTATTACATTTAATGTACTATGAAGTTATTTTCTGTTTCTCCCATCTGCTTCTTTCCATGGCAAGTGTTCAGGGAAATCTTTATATATTTGCTTTTTTGCACTTGGATTTAATGTAGTTTTCCATCAAATGCTAATGCCCTTGGTGTATCTGGTTTCCCTGATGGTGTACAATCTGCATATTTAGCCACTCTCGAGTTTATTGATCCCTTGTTAGTTAAATGTTCCTCTAGAATGATTTTCTTCTCATTTATGTACTTTCATGTATGCATACTTTTGTTAAAAGTCTAAAATAATTAATTCACTTTGTACTAGGTTGCTGAATTGAGATTTCTGTACGTAACGAATTTTCTATTGCTTTACTGAGAACTGGATTATAACTTCTGTCAGCTAATTGATTAAAAATTAATTATACTTCTTATTCAAAAGTGTCTCATATAACACATAACTGATTTTCAGAATTAAAATTTCAGACAAGCATGGTGGTGCATACCTGTAATTCCAGCACTCGGGAGGCTGAGGCAGCAGGATTACCATTAGTTTGAAGCCAGCCTGGGCTACATAGTGAGACACTTTCTCAAAAAACTTTTTTTTTTAGAAAATGTAATTTTGTTCCTAGGTTCCTTTTCCTTTGTATTACAGCATCTTTACATATTATTCTTGTAAATACTACTAAGTAAATAAAATCCAGAACTTAAAAAATCGTATTGCAATCATTGTCCAAGGCAATCGTGAAAGCTAACTAAAATGGTTCCTCTCTACGGATAGCCTCTTTACTCAAATAAGTTAACTCCAGTTCACAGCATATACACACCACTTACTTGTATGATGTTTTCTTTTTTTGAGACTGGGTCTACTCCGTAGTCCAGGTTGTGCTTGAACTAACTATACAGCTCAGATGACCCTCAAGCCTGCTGTGACCCTGTTGCCTTAGCTTCTGGAGTACTGCAAATGCCCTCACTTATTTACATATATAAAGAGAAAACAATATCTATAAAACAAAATTTAAAATGATGTGTAAAAATTAAAAATAAATCTACCTAGTTAATTTGCTGTTTAGGCAATTGTTTGTAAATGCTTAAATAGTATTTGTAAATTTCAACCTCAAAAAATTGCTTCAGAGCTTTTGATCATTTCTCAGTTTAATATAAAAATAGACTTCCAGTGACTTAATCGTTAGAGAAGAGAACCCCTGAACAAAAGATTTTTCACCTGAGACTGTTGTCTTTATTCCTAATATGCCTATCTGTTCTTTCCATTATGAACATACTGCTATGTATCCAAGCAGTAGATTATTAAGACAGTCATTTCCTGGAGAGAATTAAATAACATCAATCAAGAGTTGAATAATCCTTAAAACCCAGCAAAAGAGTACTTCAATCATAGGGAATATTTTACTGTAAAATAAAATATGTTTAACAGATACTTTATAGGTAGTTTTCAAAATTTCTTCATTTCTATTTATAAAATACCCTACAAATTGGTATCAGTACATACTGTTAATTAATGAATGTGGTACAATAAATTGAAAACTCTTTTGTACAATAAAAAGTGGGATGGCCTCCTGTGTCTTAATATTCATGAAACACTAGATATAAAAGATAAGTTTGAAGTCATAAGTTAAAGCACAGGTAGAGTTTTGGCAAAAAAAAATAATATAGGCAGAATTGGATTGTAGAAAATAGGTAAAGGAACAAATTCCAATTTATATGTCTTAAATGTTTCATTACAAGTAGAAGTAGTGATCTAAGTTTATAAAACATGTACATAGAAATGCAAACAAAATAAAGCCCAGTTTTAATGAAGCGAGCCATTGTATCTGAAAATGTGCCAGTTTGGTATTTGGATGAAGTGCATTATTTGGGAAAGGCATATTTGGAATGAAGGCTACACAGAAAAGACTTTTAATTACAATTTTCTTGAAACATGCTGGAGTTGGAAATAAGCCATACACACAAATCTCACTGAATTATGCTACATAAGCCTTAATTAGCAATACTATGGGGCAGTGTTTATGAACACTTTCAAATTCAATGGTATAGTTACATATGTTGCTCTGTGATTGTTTGAGAAACAAATGATACAAGGATAGAATAATTTTTATGATAAATACTTCTTAAATGGCCGTGCTGTTCAGAAAAACTCACACATATTTCCCCTTAAGAATGCAATAACAACAGCAGAAATAGGGAAAATTCTAGGTAGTGGTACGTGATGTTTGTTAAAACTATGAATCCCATACTGTATTTTATGAATAGAACTATTCCAAGCAAGAAAAAACCTTTGTCAAACTTTTAAGTATTGAAAAGAATATATGTACACAGAGTTAAGAATACATATAATTTCAACTAGTCTACATATTGCATTTTATATGTCTATATATCAAAAAGGTATGCGTGGGAAACAAGAAAAAAATACTGACAATTTATGAAAACCTCAGTTTGGAAAGCTTTCCTTTCACACTTACATGCACATATGTTCCAAAGACAGCAGCACTTATGATTGGCATAAAAAACAGAGCAGAAAGATTCCTACAATTGCAAAAGACAAAAAAGCTAAAAGGAGCAGTTTTCCCTCTTTCTGCTTTAGAGTCTACTAAAACAAACTGTAAAAATACTTTAAGGCAAAAATCTCACACAGATCTAGAAAAGATAAATAACCGTTTTTAAAAAATCACCAAATATAGAATTCAAGATTGCTTTTCTAAGATTAGAAATACACAAGCTAAAGAATGGCCACTATCAAGTGTTTCTGTTGAGGTTTTTAAATTTAGAAGGTACTAGATACAAGTGCTGAGTGAAAGCTGAAATGGAAATTAGATCTTCAGATGCCACAGACTGTTCTTCAATATAAGAGCTAGACACAAGAGGGTGTAGCATTAATTTAAAAAATGAATAAGTAAATAAACATTTTTAAAACGAATAAGAAAAGGAAAATGCCAAGAATAAGATTACTTGTAGAAGAATAAGCTAGGTGGTCTTTCTCTTCTTTGGCTGTGTACGGTGGCAGTCAGTCGTATTGCATATATTAAAAAGAGGCTTGTTTTTCTCCTCATAATCTTAGGAGGCTGAGAAAAAAAGAATAAAAATATTTATAGTTTAGAGTCAACAGAAAAAAATATTCTAGCCCACAGCACTGGGTTAAAGATGTAAAGCTCCCCAGTCATCAATGTGAAGCAATGCCAGAATTCCTAAATTATTATGTGGGTGTCATGATGAATGGGTCACAAACCATTTGGGAAGATTTACATAGCAAGAAAGACTGAGGCCAGGTAGATTTTTTCAACAAATGAAGGAAAATTAATGTTATTAGAGATGAAAGAAAATAGACTACAATCATGTAATAAATGAAAAATGAAAAGAAAATGAAAGAATGACATAAAATGAAATTATAAATATGAACCCACACTTGTGGCTTTTGGCTTAATCTTTTTACCATTGTTCCCTGTTTAGATTTACTTTCATGGTGTATTTTTTCACATTTTCTTTTACCCAACACCTAGGAATATCCCAAGTCTACTTGAATGTAATATTCTGCTTTTGAAGTGTACACACACACACACACACACACACACACACACACAGGCCAGCCCAAGTTGTCATGTAATTTTTTTTTAATGTAAATATGCACCAACATTGAAAGCACCCAAAGAACTGAAGTTGAGTTAAAAAGAAAAATCTCAAGATGTACACACATCTCAAACATCAAATCTTGCTTTCAAAAATACTAAATAAATGAACATTAAACGTGTAGATTTTTGTTCTTTCTTCAGGTTCAAATCTCTATAAATAAAGGTGATTTTCTTCTGTAAAGTTGTGAACTTGATTTTATTCTTGCTCTGTTTTCACTGAAAATATTAGATGTCTAATAATTTTTTCTCCTCTCTGTTAAACTCTTAATAGTCTCACATAAACATTCTCAAAATGTCTTTTCAGTATAAAAAAGCAAGAAAACACAAGTTATAACCCGCATATCCTCAAATATATTTTGTTTTAAATATTAATGGTTTAAATATTAATACTTTACCAGTATTGCTTGCGCTTTATCAGCAAGGCCTGTTCCCCACAACTATCGACCAATATGACTTGTTTACAAGCCATTTCTTTCATTGATTTTTTAACATAGCAGTGTAGTTGGTCATGTCTTTCTGATTATAGTATTTCCCATACCTTTTGGTCTTCTTTTTTGCCTATTTCCTATGTAGTATAATAACAATCATAAAAATTCTTTGCTTCACTTTTCACTTCTTACAGTTAACATTGCCACAAAATTATATCAATTTACATGACTTCATTTATCATTTCTATACATTATATACATATATACATATATATAATTTTGTCTCTGTGTGTGTGTATGTGTGTGTGTGTGTGTGTGTGTGTGTATATATATATATATATATATATATATATATATAGTATCCACGCAAATATCTCTCTTGCTTATAGTCACAGATTATAAACCTTAATTTGAAATATTCAGAATGTATTCCTTATATACCAGCAACTATCCTTCATTTGATTGTTCATTTAAGTTACTGAAGAAAGTACTTTTAAGTTTATTTTCTTTCTTTATCCATTTTATACATGAGAGTCAGAGTAATCTTGCAAAACTCCAAATTTATTAAAATGTTACATTATCATTATATAATTTATTGGATTTCCATCTTAGACAAATTACTATCATTTGATTATTAAATGACAGAATTTCTCAGGTGTTTTAAATCCATTATTGTCCTTTGGTTTAAATGTCAGATTCCTCTTCTCTATGAATCACTCTTTCCAGTACCTTTCCACTAACTTCAGTTCATTTGAATTTACATATTATACTATCTCCATCCAGATGGGTTATGTGTCCTTTCAACATGATTCCTAACATTTAGTTTATAAGTGTTATTCTTTTTTTATTTTTAAGACAAAAGAACCCAGAATAACACAGAAACAATACAGAAAATACCAAGTTATAGAGAAGATAGTGGGGAACTGGCACCGGATGCTGTATAACATAATGTTATCTTTGTATTTGTTATAAGAAAATCAATAAAGGAAATACCGAATTACAGAGAAGACAATAGGGAACCATCACTGGATGCTGTACTACATAGTGTTGTCTTTGCATTTGTTAACACAAAAATAATAAAGGAAATACAAAATTACAGAGAAAATAGTAGGGGGTTACCACTGGGTGTTGTATTACATAATGTTATCTTCACCTTTATTCCTCAGTTATATAGATGATGGTTCGTTCAATTAATCAATTTTCTCCACTTCACCACCGTTGTTCTACCACCCTGTCAGTGGTTTTCCCACTGGTAATAACTGTACTTTTGGTTTATTTCCTTGAGCACCTGGCATACACTGGGGGCCAGGCAGAGTGCCTGGGATGCCCTGGGGGCTGAGCAGAGCACCTGGCATACACTGGGGGCCAGGTGGAGTGCCTGGCATGCCCTGAGGACCGAGTAGAGCTCTGAGGGTGGAGCAGAGTGCCTGGCATGCCTCGGAGGGCCAGGCGGAGCACCTGGAGCTCCCCAGCGGTGAGCTGGAGTGCCTGGCTCAGCCCGGGGGCCAGGCAGAGCACCAGACACATCCTGGGGGGGACACTCCCTGCCCGATACAAGTCTGTGGGGTCACCCCCGTGGACTCCCAGACTCTGTCCCAATGCTGCTCTGCAGGAGGCCCAGTATAGGTCCTCAGGGCTCCCATGCAACCCAAAGGGAGGCCCCTCCCCCCTCAGGCCTTCAAGCTCCCTGCCAAAGTGCCTGGTATCCCCTCATAGGACATTAATGTCTTTGGAGACTATTCCCTCCCAGCTAGAGAGGTGGGTCTACACCCTAGTCCCATGTCTTCACCTCATCCCACCACTCAATCCTGTTGGGCGTTGGGTGCACTTACGATGCTGGGTACAAGTGGCATGAGGTCTCCTCCACTTGTGCTCACTGTGGTAGTCCATGGTGTGCACTAAGTTTAGTTATTAGTTCTGAGAAAGAATTGGAGGATTTTCTCAGGTCTGCTGTGTAGAGTATGTTGTTGTCTCTCAGACTCCAGGATTGCTGCTTTTCATGTAGTTTGATGCTATGGGTTCATACATTTTTCATATATGCGAGCAGTGTGGAGTCTCTCTTGGTGCTCGTATTAGTAGTTTAGGGTGAGTCCTGAAGCCCGTTGACTCAGCCCGTTGTTATCAGGATCACATGGTGCCTTCTCAGGCCACCAAGACTAACGGTACTCAGTGCTTGGAGAGGGAGTTCAGGGTGGGAGCTGAATCCCGGTAACTTAGCTCATGCTTCCTGCTTGGTGTTGGAGTGAGAAGGGCATGAGGCCATGTAGCCCACGTCTGTCTGCAGCTCACACTTTCTGTTGTGCTCCAGCTCCCTTTTGATTTTTGACCGGATCCCTGGGAATTACTGTGGTCCTGGGGTTGCTTCCACTGCGTTCTGCTACTTTTTGCTGGTATTTACTCACACAGTGCAGAGGCCTGAGGCCATATCCTCAGGGCAGGCATAGAGCTGGGTGTGGTGGTTGCCTTGACTCCGTCCTGCCTCAGGGCACTGATTAAAAAGATTTCAGCAGAGTGGAGCTTCTGGTTCAATGGCCTTTGTAACTTCCCATCCTCACACTGGATTCGACCACTCTTTCTGACCTCCACTGCTTCCTGTTCAGGCTGCACTTTCTCCTCTCCAATTTTGAACCAGGTCTCAGGACTATGCTCTTCCATGGCCAATTGGGGATGCTTCCGTGTGCAAGGGCCTCTGAGGCTGAAGTTGTGAGTGCTGGAATGAGGAAGTGGGCTGAGGTTGTGTATGGAGTGGTGGCTCCTTCCTTTTCCCGCTCTTCTTCCTTTAACTGCACCATGGCAGCCCTCCTAGCCTTTTCTCCAGCGGAGGTCTAGTTTGCTCTTTCTGAGGGTTTCAATTTCCATTTCAGATCTTTACTGGGTCCAGGGTACCAGGGCACCGATTTCTCTCCTTCTTGTCTTTCTCATGTTGCTGTATTTCAGTATCTGGTTGTCGATCCTCCAGGGGGATCTTTCTCTGCTGCTTATCTGGTTGCCATCTTACTGGAAGTCTCATAAGTGTTATTCTTTATAAATTGTATGTGTCATTAGGGGCTCGGTTTCTGAGGAAAAAACTAGAGTTCAAACATTAGGCATTTCAGCATAAATGAAATTTGAAAGGAATATAGTACTGGTGATCTTGTGAGATCATTTCTCAATTTAAGCGCAATATGTTGAAGAAATGTGATTCAGATAAGTCTGCCTCCTCTTCTAATTGCATTTTAAACAATGTATAGATATTTAGGTATTTTAGAAAAAGGGCTGGGGTGTACAATTTCTAAAGACTCATGAAATGCTTTGATGTCATAAAGTTTTCATAAGAGTCACAAAAATGCATAGCTAAAATAGGTATCTCTTGGATGTACATTACTTATTCAATAAGCTAAATGATACTAAGAAATCATTGATTCAAAGAAATTAAGGTTTGGGAGAAAATGCCCCCACTTCAAGCCAAACATACCTTACTGGGATGGACTGTGATTCAGGTTCCTTGAGTGAAAGGCAAGGTGTGACATAAAATTCCTAATTGCTATGATGCAAATATTCCCACTATGACTGTCTTCAGGCCTACGTAACCAAATATGATGTCCTTAAATACATAGTAGGGAAGGCATACACACAATTGTCTTTGGAAATCCAGCTAAAACACGTATTGATTTTTTTTCCACCTTGAAAGTACTACTTGTACTGCTGCTATCATAACCCATACAAAGGAAATGTGGCTTTAATGAAGCCTAAGTAAAATAATGTCCATTTAAACAATCTAATTGAAAATATAATTTTTAATTGAAGGAATAAATGTAAGTCAGAAAACTATATTTCAGTGGTTCTTTTTTCACTATTTTTGCTTACATGCTAGAAAAAAATCACATTGTGCACCTTGGACGGCTAATGTTGAAGTACCATCCGTTTGTGCTTATAGACCAAACCTTCAGCAAGGAAGTTAACCAAACTAGAAGTCAGTGCTGAAACCATAGAGTATTCTCAATTATTTCAGATTATCCAGCATCCAGGCAACAAGCAACCAATTTAGTTGAGCTTCTCTTACTCAAGTTGACACAATCAACATCACAGAGGACAAGACCTCTCCTCAAGGAGGCAGGGTTAGCCTTGCTGCGGCAATGTTCTTCTCTTTGCATTGTCCTCAGTTTCTCTGTGGTTTCCAGTTTCCCTACTGGGTCTTTTTGAGCTCTACTTTCTGTGTGTCTGAACCCAGGTCCCAGAGATGCTATATTTTGCTGCTGGTCTTTCCTCTGCCATTTTAAATCTCAGAATTAAATGAATTTAAAATATGAATGAAGAGATTATATATTAATAATATGTAAAAGTTAAATTTTGTCTCTAAAATATTTAAGACAGGTAAATATTCTAATATTTATTTTATTGAGAAAAATGACTCTACCAAATATGAATGATTCATGTTTGAACATATCTTTGACATCACTAAGGAAAAAGTTAATCACTTCAGAGACAGTCAAATTGACTCTGTGCGTGGCCATTGTAAGATAATCTTGTAGATTTTTATATACTTGTATATTTTGAGTTATATCTGTTTATCTACTAGACACTGACTTGTAAACTGCTCAAACACAGTGTCAGCTCAGAGAGGGTTGGCAACCCAGGAGGACACAGTAAACCCCCAGTGCAAGCCTCATGAAAAGTCTCTGGCTATTGCAAGCTGGAAATATAGTGTGAGATTTTATTTGGAAAGTGACTCCATAGCATGCTGATGTTAAAGAAGAAGTTCAGTTCTTTTTCCTTTGTACTTAGGAGTATAATAATGAGAAGCCATTTGGGGAATGGATTTATTTTTTAAAATCGAGTCAAAAGTTACAGAAATATTTCACCTCAGGGTTTCTGGGGTCACCCTACCAGAATGACTGGAGGAAAGACAGCCACGAGAGACAGTCACAGGAGTACGGGCCAGTCACAGATGTCTGGAGAAGTTCAAGCAGTGCCAGGAGGTGAGAGACAGTGGTCCTGCCCTCTGTGGGGAGAGGCCAGGCTGTTTATGTGGTTCTCTGAGGGAGCTGGGTCTGAATGTGCTGAGATTAAGTTCAACAACCTCTTGTTCCCTTGCTACCTACTTCAAGAGTTCAGGGAACTGTTTGCTTTTCCCACCTGCAGAGGTGACCAGAGATACAGGTTGGCTTGTACAGTCATCACACCCTTGTGTGTGCAGCATCACCTCACAAGCCCATAGGCTTTAAAACCAGCTGGAGATCGCAGTGATTTGGGGTACACAGAAGTAACTCAAGTACTAAGAGCTGCTGGAGTGGATACAGTCCTGAGGCAGAAAACGTGCCACTGACTGGCCACCTCCAGCAGGATAGGAGGGGCAGGATTAAGCATCAAACAAAGTGGTGCCCAGCGGTGACTCCTTGTCCTCATCCATATCTGAAAGATTTCAGTGACCCAAGCCCTGGAAAGAAACCACTGCCCCGAACATGCAGCAGAATTTTTGGACTGTCTTTTGTTTTGATTTTCTTCTACTATTACTTTTACATAATTTTATTAACTATCTTTGATTATTTAATCAGATATTTTATCTCACATTTTTTCCTCTTTTCCATCTTCCTTTTTTTCAAATTTTGTTTCTTCCATCCATTTCCTTCACCTCTTCCTTTTTTATTATTATTATAATTAAACTACATTAATTCTTATTTAGTTGACTATATTCTTGTTTTACATTTTATTTATTTTTTATTTTAAAATTTAAGAAAAACTGACAAAATGACAATGAAGACAAAATCAAAACAAGAACATCAAAAATGATACATGACCTCAAGACAAAATGATAGAAATTTACAATGGTTGCTATATTATATATTGTTCTCTTCAAAGAGATCTCATTCAACCCAGCTATTCTCCTCCTGGGTATTTGTTCAGAAGAACAGAAAACATTATAACACAGTGATATATGTGCACCTATGTTTATAGCAACACAATTTGTAATACCTAAATCTTGGAAACAAAACGAATGTCCACCAACTGAGGAAAAGGTAAAAAAGATGTATTTTCATACAATGGCATATTACTCAGCTATAAAGAAAGATAAACTAGAGACTTTTATAGGTCAATGGATTATGTCATTTTATTGCTGAATTTGTTTCTGTTTTAATGATGCTATAGTTATTATGTTTAGTAGATATTTAGTGTGTATCAATATGTGATTTGTATTTGTGTCTATGTTACTATTATTATATATGTGTTTCCTGTTGTCAAGGGTGGTATAGTTGTAGCCATTGCTGATTCATATGATATGTGAACAAACAGTCTTTCACTCTATCATTATTGATGATTTTTCTTCTGCTAATGGCCATAGCCATCTTATTTTCAGATACAGCTGACTTCAAGCCAAAATTGATCAGAACAAAGATGGGTGCTACATACCCATAAAGAGAATAATTCAACAGAAATGACAGTACTTCTAAGTATCTATGCACTGCATATTGTTGTACCCTACATTGTTAAAAAATCCCACCAGACTTAAAAAGAAAGATAGACCCTGACAAAATCATCTTCAGGATCTTCAACACCCTATTCTAACAACTAGGTCAATCAAACAAAAACCATCAAGGAAACATCAGAGTTACACCACACAATTGAAAAGTGGATTGAATAGGTACCTACAGTGTTCAATCCAACAGCAACAAAATATGTATTTTTCTTAACAGCACACCAAAATCTTTTCAAAATAGTTTTTCAAATCATAAACCAGACCTTCTTGTTTCATGCTTAAATAAGTATAAAAGGATTGAATTAATCTCACTCCTTCTATTGTAGTATAGCAGAATGAATCTAGAAATCAATAGCAAAAGAAGCTACAGAAACCTTACAAGCACACAGAGACTTACTAATGTTTTATTGAATAATCAACAAATCACAGAACAAGTCAGAGAAGAAATAAAACAGTTCATAGAGTCAAGTGACAACAGAACACAACATATCAAAATCTATGGGACACAAAGAAAGTAGTTCGCAGAGAGAAGGTTATAGCTGTAAATGTGCTCATAAAATAGTAGCCTGTTCGCAAATAAATAACCCAGCCTAATAACCTAAACTTTCCCAGGTGCCAGCCAAAGAGGAATGATATAAATCTGAAATTAATACAAAGGAGAAAGTTACGAAGACCAGAACAAAAACTGATAAAATGAAGACCCTCCCCCCCAAAATAAACCCCAAACCACAAAGGATCAATGAATCAAATAGTCTGTTCTTGTACGAATGGGAAAAGAACTGGGAAGAGGGGAGATGAAAGAGGAGTGGAAGGGGTAACCCAATTCAGCTGTGAAGCATGTGCTTTCCAATTCCCCCCATGATGCATGCATTTACTCGCTACACATCACAAGAGTACACTAACTATTGAGAAAGATGTACTTCATTCTTTGTTATGTGTTAAAGTAAACTAATTGTTCTTAAACAATTATGTTCAGGATAATTACATGTTCAGCTTCTATCTAATAGTACCAATGGGAGCCCCAAGAGGTATTAAATTATATCTACAGTGCAATGAGCTTGGTGTGTAAATATGACATTGATATTAGACACATGTATAATAACCACTTTGCAAGGCAATATTATTTGCTTGTAAAACTAAAAAGACAAAAGTATAAAAAAAATGATCCTGGAGCACGGCCTGCTTCCCTCAGTGTGGTACTGTCAGCTACCCTGAGAGCTCATCATGTTTATAATTGTTTTTCTTCAAATTTCATCCTGTAAGTTTGAAGGTGAATTTTTGATATATTTATTTTTGTGTGTTCATGTTTCTTATGTTATTAAAATAGTTTGCATAATCTTAATTGTCTTGGTTACACCAAAATAAATCCTTAAATTCTGAGGATTTTTTCCTAGTATGCCTTTTTTTTTCCTCTATCTCTTCTCCTCCTTTCCCTTTTGGTTTTCCCTGCTGGGATTGTTATAGGCAACTAAGTTAGATAAAATATTATAGGCAGTCAGGGTTGCTCTCTTGAAGGAGCCAGTGTAGAAAAGGCGATGCCTTGCAACTTTTGGGGAGACAGGCACCTCCAGTTATGGGCCAGAACTCAAGTCAGAAGATAAATCAGGGGCAGCTACATACTTCCTAAGGGTAAACATCAGGAATTGATATTCTAAGTAGTTATCAATCACCTTGAGAAAGCCAGGAAGAGTCACCAGCCCATCTCCCTACAGAGAAAGCACTGTTTTGTGTTCATGCCCATTTGCTGGGACTCATTTCCCCATTTGATCCCAAGTTAACCAATTTTACTTGAGCAAGTATACTTGTAATCTTATTGGGTGACCATAATTTTGTCCCACCTCATGCCTACCTGGTGATTTCTCATTTTTCCCACCTAGGACTCACCTCATGTCATGGATTTGCTCTATAAAAATCCCTAGAAAAGGCAGGTCCTTGGCAATTCATGTGGGCCCCCTTCTGTCTCTCTCCCGGACAGAAGCTTTCTTTCCCACAATAACTATATTCTGCCCTTAACCACCATTGTTCCTAAAGTTCATTCTTCAATCTTAGAGAACACAAACTCATACCAGAGGTTGGAGATTTCTTTCCCCTATATCAGTAGGGCTCACTTCTTTGTTCCCCACGTACCAACATACATTCATTTTGTAGTATAGTTGCCATAGATTTTGTTCAAAAATGTGAGGGTGCAAGCTGGGTTGGTTTCTTTCCCCAAGATTGCTGACTACTGTTTGCTTTATGTTTTTATTTTGTCACCCTTTGTCGTATTCACTTTGTTTCCACCACATTTTATCTTTTCTTAACTTTTTTTTTTTTTTAGTTGTTAAGGTAAGATTTACTCAAACACCTTATTAACATCATTTTTTTCATTTTAAGATTTAAGCCAAAGACTGGTTCCTATGGTTGATACATTGTGTCAACTTGGGGAGTCTAGAGGGTTAACTAAGTAACTCACCATTGGAAAACTTGGGGTAAACAGGATATGCCCTTACCCTTGTGGGATGTTGTTTATGCTAATTTGGGAGGATTTAAAGGTTAACTGTGTGATTCAGGAGGAAGCCAGGGTGCTTTGTAAACATCCTGAGCCTGTGAAAGAGGAAGACATGGAGGTTATGTGAGAGGTACACGCCCTCTGGGCGGGGGTAGACTGTTTACAATGTAGGGGAGAAATTCCTCCCTTTTTGCTTGTGGTTTTTGCTGTGCTCTGCTGCCCTAAACAGTTTGCCCTCTGCCTTGAGCCACTCTGCCTCTAAACCAGCCAAGTATAGACTAAAACCTCCACAAACTATAAGCTAAATAAACCTTTCCTTCCTTCATTTTGGGCTTTGGGTATTTTGTCTCAGCAACAACAAAAAAAGTAACCAAGACACTGGTCTTGTCACCTTGCGTGTGGTCAGTTTGAAGGAGTGACTGATATTTAAAGAGAGGGAACAAATGTTTATCTCCTAACGGGATGTTTCTTGATTTAAAATATAAACACATGTACCACAGAGAACCAAATTTGAGGTTTCAGATGAAAAGTCTAAAGCAAAGCATGGTATTTCTTGAAGCTACTTTCACTATATACCATGCTACTTGTTAGAAGAGTAAACCGATGCTGCTATAAAATATTCATCTAACACTATATGCTCATAGTAATCACTGAGAAAAGAGTTACATAGTCATTTTCTCTGTGGAGCAGATCAAGAGCGTTTCAGTTATTTGAAAATTAATTTTAAGGTTTAATAACACTTGGAATTAAGTGGAGGACAAGAGAATAAGCTTCCTTCCTCCTTGTTTTCCTGGAAAGTGCATGGTCTGAAATGTGTCTGAGCGGTATTAGGTCTGAAACATCAAAAATAATTGGAAGAAAGGTTATCAATTTTTCTCCTAGTTTTAGGATTTTTTGATACCAAAAATCAAACTCAGGGTCTCAAGCTTGCTAGGCAAGTACTCTGTCCCTGAGCTACATCCTTGGCTTCTAGTTTTAAAATACTGTCATGTTTATATTTTAATTTTCTTTCACTATGGGATAGTTTAAAATCATCTGTGTAAATAAACCTCTAGTCATTCCAACCAAGAAAGATGACACCAAAAGCAATAGTGTTCCTGGTGAAGTTCAGGTAAAGTCATTTTTCTTCAATTTTTAAATAACTCTTTCTCTGATGGAGACAATGTCAGAAGACAAGTTGTATAAGCTGTGTACTTACTCCAAGGAAACAAAGGAGACATAAATTATACACATCAGTATTCTCTGCTTGTTAATTTTTTTGTGTGTTTTATAAACCAGCAAAGTAGTCAGATTGTGGTTAAGTGAAAATGCACTCAAGACAGACATTAGGAAAGTAATTTTGCATAACGTGCCCTATGCAGCCAATGTTCTCAAGAATGAAGACTCACAAATGCCATGTGAAGAAGGTAAATATTTATACCCATTATGCTTTTCCATTTAAAATTTTAGCAAACTTAGTGTTAAATGTTTAGTTATTTCCAAATAAACACAATCATTTTATGATAAAAGCTTATGCTGATCACTTTTATTGAATTATAATGTGGAAATATGTCAATCTTTTTTTGTTGATGAGTAAATGATACCCAAAGAAGAAGGCCCAGAAGCAGACTCAGAAACCGAATTTCTTTTTTATCTTTGTTATCATGCCTTCTTCTCTCCAAGGCATAAAAGAACAGAACCTTTTATCATTAAGCCCAACTATACACCCTAAAATGATCACTCTAATCTTCCTACCTTTACTTGGAAAGGCTGGCCATGAAGAAATTCTCTGACCTATCTTCTGTGACAGGAGATCATAAGAATTCCATTCCAGAAAGAGTCCTGCCCACGTCTGGGTGGAAAGAATGCTGCACAGAAAAACCAAGAGAAAAAGAGTGGCTACCACCAGTCTCAACCAATAGCAAATTCTAGTGAGGCTGTGGGGAGAGAAGAACCCTTCTCCAATGCTGGCAGGACGGTAAACTGATACAGCCACTATGGAAATCAGTACATAGATTCTGCAAAAAACTGAAAGCGTATAGTCCACTTGACCCAGCTACTTTTCTCCAGGTATCCTGTGAAAATATGTACAGATATCATACTGTAGTGATACATGAATACTTGTGTTTACAGCACTCCGACTCATAAAAACTAAATCTTGGAGACAACTTGTATGAGCATGAAGAGACGAATGAATAAAGAAAACCTGGTATTTGTGTACAATGGGAGTACAATTCTGCCATAATGAGGGATGAATTCGAGTCATTTGTAGGAAAACGGTTATACCTTGAGACCATACGTTTAAGTGAAGTAACTCAGATACATGAATTTAAATATTGATGGTTTCTCTTACATGAAGAATATATACTAAGTATGAAATAAGAGACAGACAAAGGAACAGGGAGAGAAAAAAGACAAGTATTGTAATGCAGCGGAGACAAGTTTCTGAAAGGGAACTTCGACATCGTACTGTAGCCTTTCTGCTTTATGTGTTCTATGCCCTATTAGTCCGGATTTCTATCAATATGTATAATTTACTTTATAAAGTCTTGTAAGATGAACTTATAGGGTCTTCTAAGATGAATAAATGAAATAGAAACAGGGAAAGAGGAAAGGGGAGAAAGAATTGAAATATGTTATGTACAGGTACCAATTCCTTGCAGTCAATTGATTATTCTATAAAGCAAATGTATACTAATAGAAGTAAAAAAAAATCTGGACGACATTCACCGGGTTCTCTCATTTTAGTCTATTGCAATGGATCACACCAACTTGGTATATATTTCTGCATAGTTAACCATTCACTATCAAATTTCAACACAGAAATGGAGGGTTTTCTTTGAAAGCTTCCATCTAAAATAAAACTATGAATAAATTAGCCTATTATGCTTTCAAACAGTTTCTTTTTTATCAGGTTTATGACAGGGTGGAAAGGGATCAGTCACCCCTTTTTTGTTTCTACACCGTGTTTTTCCATGTAATCAAGCCTTATGAAAATAAAAGAGTATGGCAAGATAAAATATGAATATTTATTACATACTTATTGCTTCACAGATATTATTGTAAACTGTGCAGCCAAACTGTTCTAGGACGTCCCAGAAGTAGAAACGGGAGCTTAATTCCACTCCGTGTGCAGGAGATTGTTGACTCCCATCGGAGAAATAGAATTTTAAGGACTAGTCAGTAAGAGGTAGAGAGGGGTGTGTTTGGGACAGAAAAGTACACACATAAGTGAAGTGCACATGTTCAGAGAAATGTGATACATTATGTTCTGTAACTGGGAACATTTATTTTTCTCTGGAAGTGTTAGAAACTTATGGGATTTGTAAGTCTCTAGAAAATTGCCCTATGGTCTTAAATTAGGGGTGAAAAGGATGGCTCACCCAGAGGAAGAAAAGGGTCCATTTTATGCATGAAAGATATTAGCTCAGTTTGTTTTTTAAGAAATAAGAACTATGATCTAAACATTCTTTTAATCTATCTTTTTAAACCTTAAAATTAGGTTTCTGCCCTTTATTTTAACAACTAAGCTAACTTACGGACTTACAATAAGTATTGCAAGAATTTTCAGTGTGACAGGTCTGGAAGGAAAGAAAATTAATTACCTAAGACTGCCAAAATACACAACCTGGGTAACTGCCTGTGAAACAAAAGTTGCAGCCTTCCTAAATGCACACTTTTTATACAATTCAGGTGTACCCGCCTCCTTTCTGCCTTTGTTTCTTCTAGCCTACCTCACTATCATAAATAAACTCAAAATGGAGTTTAAATTGCTTCCCTCCTTTAAATTGCTGGTGCAGCAAAAATGTTTTGAAAGAAAAGCTATCCATGTGTTTGATGCACGTGGGGTTAGATGCAGCCTGCTTTTAAATGATGATGAAGTTCGCAAAACACGAGTAGTGAGAACAGAGATTCAAGTATGAGCCGCATTTAGACTTAGTTATCTTGTCTTTGGCTTCCCTGGTTTTGTTCTTTACCAGCATGGCCTTTGCTGCTCTCCTCTGGAAACATGCAGGGCTTAAAAGAATGTGAACTTGGCCTTCAGCATTTGTAGGAACATGAGACTAAACTGGCTTCTTAAATGGACAGTGTGACCAATGGGAAACAGAGTAGCCATTCTTAAAGTAGAATCAAAATCACAGTCATTTCACTTTTTCAAATCAAGTTCTTTCTTCCCCTTCTATACATACTGAGTTTTCGCTTTGTGCCATTTCAATGTAAGTACTGTACTATTTAATACTTTTCAGTTATTAATTTTTAACATATTCTAGTTATCATCAAAATCATATCATTTCTTATACAGAATAATTTAATCTGTGTACTTTCATAGCACAAAATACTCTTTTACATTTCTAGATCCAACTTTTCCTTAGCACTCAATGGAATATGATCCCTTTATGGAGTAGTATGCATCTCTTACACCTGTTCATATTCCATGCATAACTTTTGCCTCTCAAACATTAAAATACTTTATGTCACCCTCAATCGAAATAGTACTTTAGTCACCAGTTATTTTTACATCTTTATATTTCAAATTAAAGAATAGTTACCAATTGTTCAAATTCTTCACATTCAATTACTATTTAAAGCACTACACCTTCCTTTTTAAAAATTACAGACTTTCATCGTGTAGACATATCACAATTTGTGGAATAAGTAGAAGCTGTCATGTAAACAAGCATGATAGTAGTGACTGATAGAGATGCACTGAGTGAATTTTAATTGTTTTGTTTATTTATTTATTTATTTATTTATTTATTTTGGTGCTAGGAATCGAACTCAGGACCTTGCACTTGTCAGGCCGGTGCTGTACCATTGAGCTGTACCCCTGGCCCCTTAATTGGTGTATTTAAGTAAAATACAAAGGAATACATTTTGGATACACATGTTACCTTAAAATATCTATATCCAAAAATAAATGGTAATGTATGTATTACCTTGCCATAGTTTTTGAAAGCATATTTTTTACAGAGAAAATTAAGAATAAGATATCAAAGGGTCTATCTGCACTTACCAGTTCTGTTACAGTCTGCGTCCCAGTGTCCCCCTAAAGCCTCATGTGCTGATGGGTGGGGCCTTAGAGAGGCGCTTGGACCCTGTGGATGGGTACTTACGGGAGGATTAGTCCACTGCTGACTGAATAGCTGAATGTGATTTGGGGGTGAGAAGATGGGACAGCCAGCCGGATGGCTCTCTCTCTCCCCCTCTCCCCTCGCTTGATCCTTCTCCTAGTTTCTGCTGCCATGCCGAGAGCTGTCTCTCCTCCGCCAGGAGCCCATCTGCAGGGCGCCGTGCCTTGGAGGCAGCGTGCTGTGGACTGACACACTTCTACAAACTGTCAGAAAAAATAACCCTTCCCTCCTTTGAATTGCTGGTGCAGGGGATTGTGCGTCAGAGATGAGGTAGTAACCAAGACAGGATTGTTTTTTTTCACGTAGTTCAAAATCTGAGAATATTTTTTTTCCTTTCTTAGTTTTCACTTTTTGCATCTAACTCACTTCATCCAGGGAAATTCATCTAACCCTCATGCTGATTCCTTTTTAAAGAGGAAGCAAAGAAACAGTTTCATTATCTACAACAATCATATAAATGTGTGAAAGCACATAAACAACACAAACACTAAAATTCCTCGTGAATATCTGTCCTTATTTAAGAAAAAAAGTGAATTTTAAAAAGTCAGAGAAAGTCTAGTTTAATTTCATCACTGCTAAATCTTTTTAATTGTACACACAAAGCAATTATATAAATGATAAAAGATCTAATGCTTTTCTGAGAAACCTAACAACATGATTCCCTATTGAGGTCACAGTAACAGAATAGTTTGGTTGCCTTGTGATGTAATCTGGGTATGTAATTTCATTTTTATTTAGTTCTTTGGGACCTGTTCTTCACAGCTACGGAAATGAAAAGCATATATTTAATTTTTGCTATATGTATCTGCAGTTTGACACATTACTAATTAAATATTGATTTGTTGAATACATCTTAGACGTCAGTATTTTTCTAATTAGAATAATGACTTTTCCATATGTTGACAATTGTGTTTCTCTTTAAAAAAATAAGCATCAAAAAACAGTGTCACACATAAGTACTTCCATATAATTAAGCCTGTGCAGTTTCAAGGTATAGTTAATAAATTAGACCTATTAGACAAGGGTGTAGGAAAGTTGCTTTCATTGATTGTATAAAGAAATATTTCATGCTCTCATCTAGTGGGACAATGGACAAATGCAGTATTTGACAGTAGTGTTTGCCCTCTGGATCATACATTCACTCGGAAGGATTTACTTCATTCTTAGTGAGCACCTATCCAGTTGGGTTATGATATGTTATATTAAAATTTAAAAGCAATGAATGTCATAAAACAGAATTCTCATTTTAAGTGCTCATAAATCAGTTCCTATCAATTGAATCATCCCTAATAAAGAGCAATATTACCTATAAGTAGTTTTCTTTCTCTTCATACAATGAGAAATACAATTTATCATACATAGACCTCTAACAGTTGAATTAATTTTAGTAAAGGCAATATTACATACACACAGCTTTATCCTTATAATGAAATTTTTATACAATCCCGACTGTAAATTAATGAAACATGAAGACAGCCAACCAAATAATAGAAAATATAAACAGGCAGATTTGTTTAGTATGTACACAACTCTGTAAAGCAATAAAGCAAATTCAGGACAGTGAGGCCCATAGACAGATTTCAAACAAGTCTTGATAATAAATTGTCTTTTGAAGATGACACAGTTTAGGAAGCAAATGCTAAAGGTGTAAAAAGACATAAAGTGAGGACAATGCTTTGAAGTTTTCTTTTCCCTGGTTTATCGCTTTTAGTCCATGTAGGAGGTAATAAGATTACCCATTCTTCTCTCTGTCTTTTCTTGTGTTTTTTCCTCCTGATACTTTCATACGTGTCAATTTTCTAATTGGTTTTCTGCTCTCCCTGGCATTGGGTTGGGAAGAAATGCAACGAGTCCCAAGCTGGTCTCTTCTCTCTTCCTCCTGCCTTTCCTTGCTCTTGCTCAGCACAACACCTGCAGGGAGGAAGAGGCCGGAGTGACTGCTTGCTGGGGATTCTTGGTTTGCTTCTAGAATGTGGGGTAATAACGTGCTTAATTTTAAGACATAACTTTGTGTAATCATGTTTGTTTATATGGGTATTTTACAACAGTATAAAGGTCATACTGGGCAGACAAGACAAAGTCAAACGCCATGGTCTTCAGCATTCAGAAGCCATACTCCAGGATGAATCCTTAAACTGCATTTTACTTTGATTCTTTTTGAAAAACTAGTTGGTGTGCTTGAAATCGAGCTGCACATTCAAGTAATATGTATCATGTTTTCAAAATCTTTGAGGATTTTTTAAATTTTCACCCAGATTCCAAAAAAGCCACTATTTTTTGCTTTGCCCAACATTTGTAGAGTGGGAGCAGGCGTATTTACAGCTCTTTTATTGACCAAAAGCCCAACATAATCCTAAACTTTATTTTTTGTCCTTGAATACCAGGAGAATGAGAGGAGTTTGGGAAAAAAAAAGTCATTTTTTCCCTAAGGGTTTCTACATGTAAATGGAAAGTCTGTCTTATGGCTCTTTTTATTTTCAAATTTATTTCAACTTTATATTTTAAAATTTTATTTAATTTTGTTTTTTTCTTTTTACTTTAAAAAAATTTTTTAGACAGGGCATTATTATGTAATTCAAACTGGCCTTGCACTCTGCAGGTAGCCCAGGGTGGCCTTGAACTCATTGCCATCCTCCTGCTTCAGACTCTCAAGTGCTGAGATTAAAGTGCACACCAGTGCACCCAGCTACTTATTTAATCAGAGTCCTAAACAGGCTATACCATATGTTTGGTTTTTATAACAATGATTTTAGCTAAGTATATTTAGACACCTTTTACTTTTTCTGGAAACACAAATAAAATGCTTTGTTGTTTAGCCCTAAATAATTTTCCTGATTTTAATTATAGTCAACTAAAAAGTTGAATGCCATTACATGTATTCAAATTATAATAGAGTTATCAAAAGCAGTTATCTTTCAGCACAGTTGGAGTTTAGTGCCTCTGTATGTGGTCTACAGTACATTGATATATGAATTCAAATTAATGATACTATACATTTTCTGTGTAATCTAGATTTTATTTGTTATCAGATGCTGTCTATAGCACATAATCAACACATCCCTTGTGGGAGGTTGATACATGTAGATAACATATCTAATTCCCTTTTCATCCTCTTCTTTCCATTTCTTCCCCTTCTTCCATTTCTTGATCTTCCCATTTGGAAAAAATCTCTCTCTCTCTTTACTGCCTGTTATTGATTCTTATTCAACTCTACTTTTTCTATGATGTTAACCCTGAGATGTAAGTATGCTAACACAAAAAAGTTCACATATGCTGCGTATCACACGATGATGCTGTCTTATATTTTTCCTTCACTCTCAGTAAATCCACAATGCTTTCATTGTTTGGCTTAATGTTGGCCCACAGTTATTTTATCTTAGTGCTTATTTCTATAAAAAAGAGAAAAAGCTCCATACAAAGGTGAATAATATTTTTTTGAAAATTTTAAAACTTTTTATTTTAAAGAGAAAAGAAAACAAAATGACAACAGATAAAAACAAAACAAAAATAATAAAAATGTTACAGAATTTGAAAAAAAAGTTAAGGGGAAATTAACAATGGTTGTTATATTACATATTGCTATCTTTAGTGAAGTTTCTCAGATTACCACGTGTACAAATGCAAGATTGATCAAACAATTCAACAGAATAAAAAAATAATAATAAATTACAAATGATACAGAGTTTCACTAATCAAGATGGTAGAAATTAAACACTGGTTCTTAACTGGGTGTGGTGGTGCACACCTGTAATCCCAGCACTCAGGAGGCTGAGGCAGGAGGATCTTTGCAAGTGTGAGACCAACCTAGGCTACAAAGTGAGCTCAAGGCCAGCCTGAATGGCACAGTGAGACCATGTCTCAAAAGAGACCAAAAAAAAAAAAATCCCCCAAAACAGGAACAATGGCTTTTATATTGCATATTGTTGTCTTCAAATTAGTTGTTCAGATTACCAGATATAAGCATAGAAAATGGGTCAACATTTTTTTAAACATTAACTCTTCCTTTCAATAAACCAATAGACACCAGCATTACAATTATCCTTGTCTACCCAAATATAATTTTTCCCTTCCTTCTTTTTTTTTCTCCTTTCTCTCAACCCAGTTGACCCTTCCCTTTGAGAAACCCCTTCCCTTTTTACAATATCTATGTTACCGTACAGGTTTTACTTACTCTTTCAAGTTCTTACACTAGGGAAACAATATAATATTCACACATGCAGGTCTGATTTATTTCACTTGTGAGTATGGTCTCTAGTTATATCCATTTACATATAAAAGCCTTGAGCTTATGTTTTTTATAGCTGACTAATACTCCATTCTATAAAAATACAACGTCTTTTTTACCCATTCCTCAGTTGATGGGCATTTGGGTTGTTTCCATGATTTAACTATGACAAATTGCACTGCTATAAACATGGGTGCGCATATATCACTGTAGTATGATGTTTTCAGTTCTTCTAGAAAAATACCTAGAAGAGGAATAGCTGGGTTAAATAAGACCTCTAATCCTAGTTTTCTGGGGAATCTCCACACTGATTTCAATAGTGGTTGTACCAGTTTACCCTCCCACTAACAGTGGAAAAGGGTTCCTTTTTCACTACAGCCTCCCCAAACATTTGTTCTTGGTTGACTCCTTGATGATAGCTATTTTTTCTGGAATTTCAGTGTTGTTTCAATTTGCATTTCCCATAACTAATGATGTTTAACATTATTTCATATATTTATTTGCCATTTGTATTTTTTCATCTGAGAAGTATGTATGCATCTTAGATGCCTATTTTTGTTTGCATCTTTGGATTTTGGGGACCTGAATTTTTAAAATTCTTTATATGTTCTATATAGAAATCCTTTGTCTGAGGTACAATTGGTTAAAACTTCTTTTCCAGTTTGTGGATTTCCTTTTCACTCAGTTGGCTTTTCTTTATCATGTTGTTTTCCTGCTGTTGATTTCCCCTTTGTTTAATTGCTTGCTCTGCTTGTTGATCCCTTTGTATTGTTGTTCTTGAAGTTTCAATCATATTTATCTCTTTCTAGAATATCTTGCAGGACTCTTCGTAATGTTGGTTTGGCGGTCATGAGTTTCTTCAGTTGTTCTTTGTCATGGAAGTATCTTATTTCTGCATTAATTTTGAAAGGTAATTTTGCAGGACACATCAATCTGGGTTGGAATTTGTTTTCTTTCAGGACCTGAAATATGTGACTCCAAGCTCTTCTTGACTTGAAGGTTTGTGTTAAGAAACCTGCTGTGATTCTGATGGGCTTTCTTTTATAGATGATCTGTTTAATTTCTCTAACATCTTTTAATATTCTCTTCTTTTGCTGAATTTCTGGGAGCTTCATTACTATGTGTCTAGGTGTAGATTTATTTTGATTATGACTAATTGGAGTTCTATATGCTTCACATACCTGCCTGTCAGATTCTACTCCCATGCTTGGGAAAATTGGTATTACTTCTGCACCTAGTCTTTGTATGTCATCCACACTGACTCCTGCTGCTTCATTGACACCTATTGGTTTTATATCGTTCTTCTTTGCATAATCTTGCGCTCGTTGCATTGTTATTTTCTGGCTCCCTGTTATTTCTAAGAGATCTTTCTTTTTGCAATCACTACTAGCTGCAGTGCTGTCTTCATGGCCTAAAAGTCTGTCTTCAGTTTCATTGAAGTGGTTTTGCCAGCTTTCAATGGAATATTTACTACTCTCATCTGTTTGAATCTATTCATACGTTCTACTCTTTTCCTATATTGTTCATTCAAAGTTTCCATCATTTTTCTATGCTCCTGTATTTTTAAATCTATATCTTTTTAGATGTGCTGAGCAATTCTTTCATTACTGTTGTCATTTCTTTTTTTACCTGAAAGATTATTTTTGATCTGATTTCTCCCATAGCCTTATGGAGTTGTTTCTTTGCTTCAGTTGCTATCATTTCAGACATTTCAGATGTGTGACTTCAAAGTACCTCTATGTCAATGAAAAACTTGGAAGTCAAGTTCTTGACTTGTTCTGGGTGGCCTGGAGGTCTGAGATTGCATTTTGCTCCTTTGTTTTGGCATTTTAGAAGCTCCTGAAGTTCACTGGTGCTCAGTGCTACTCCTGAGATTGTGTGTGTGCGGGGCGGGGTAGGGACAGCTCTCCAAGGCTTCCAAAGTCACCTAGGGTGCAGCATCACTCCATGATGGTGTGGTGGCAGGGAGCAGCTTACTGTGGCTCCCAAAGAAGTCTGGAGCTCAGCGTTGCTCCTGCACTTTTGGAGGGCTCGGGGTGGCTCACCAAGGCCTCCAAAACTGTCCAGGGCTCAGCCTGGCTTGCACAATGGTGGGGGTGTGGGGTGCAGCTCACAGAGTTTCCTGATTCTGTTAGGGGCTTAGCGCAGCTGCTGCATCACTGGTGATGAGGGCACGGCTCACGGAGTTTCCTGAAGCTGCCCAGAGCTTAGTGTGGCCTCCTCGAAGGTCGGTAGAAATAATTCTTGTTCTTGGGTAGTGTGTGGCCTTCCTGGGCAGCAGGATGACCTGGCCCTCCGCCTGTTTCTTTGAACCTCAGGACTTTCATTTTGGGCCTGCGGGTGTGTCAGTCAATGGTCTGATGCTTGTCTAACACACCCAAGACCGTGAGTTCTATCTCTATCCCCTGAAAATGTGGCTTGGCTGGGAACTGGATAGACATCACTACATTGTGGATGGCAGCACAGTGGCACCTTGCTGTCCCGCACCAAGAGTCCTAGAAGACATCCTTATCTTGCGAACTATGGTACCAGAGCTGTGCACCGATAATCCAACAGGGCATCCTTGGTTTTTGGCCACTAACCTGAGAATACTGCCTTCCTCTTTGTCAGCCACATTGCCACGATTGCCAAGGTGAACAATATTTTAATGAATTCTTACAGTAGAGAACAATGGAAAAAGAAGGTAGAAACAGTAGCAAGAACATGGGGTATATGAGGGTAGTGTTTATGATGCGTTTTGAATTCTTTACATTGTAGAATTAGGAAATTTTGCTCTAACCGATATATTATTTAAATTTAGTAACTGTTTTTTGTTGTTGTTGTTGTTGTTTTTTGATACCAGGAATCAAACTCAGGACCTTATGCCTGCCAGGCAGGCACTTGTGCCACTGAGCTATATCCCCATCCTAAATTTAGTAACTACTGTGCACTTTTGGGCTCATTTCTAGAAGTACAAGATATTGCTGCTACTCCTGTCTCGTCCTCTCTTAGGATGAGGATACATGCCTGCTTTATGTGCCATGACTTGGATCAACTAACTGCAAAAAACAGAGCCAGGAGAACCCTTGAACTGCATTAAATCGTCCTCTCCAAATGAGGTTTTACTTTTCCTCAGTACTGATTTTATCTAGCTGGATTTAACAATCAGAATCTCCTGAAAATTGTAGAATGACAGAAAATGCCATTTTACAGAGAAAATAATTGTAATGACTTAATGAAATATCCATTTTGCACATTATATTTAGATTTCTTAAAGTTGTTATAAGGACTCTTAACGTGTGTAAAATATAGCACTTACAACACATTTCCTGCCAGAGTGGGTCCATTCAGGATAATGCATTAATCAGAGTAATAGTTAAGTCCGTGAAAAAATAATTCATTGTAATGTAGTGCCAGTCTGGAATCAAAGTGAAACTTATATGGTGATAATCAGGAAATGGTAGTTCATCATTTATGTGCAATTCAAATGTAATATCAGAAAAAGATATTGGAATTGTTAAAATTACCACCTCTCGCTAAAGAGAAATATGAAAATCAATCAATAAATTGCATTAATTCAAAGAGAAGAATCAAATGAGAAATGCAGCCTAGCAGAGTGTGTTGCTAGAGCGTGATTCTGTAAAGAGCAGTGGGCTGGCAGTTATCAATAGTGAAATAATACCAAATCCATTTAAAGCTCTTTAGAAAACTGGCAACTATTATGTAAGTATGGGGTTGAAATAGTTTCGTGTATATTAGGAAAAAACAAAACCCCATCACATACATATTAATTTCTATAATATTGTTATGAATGATGATTAGCTAAAAAGCTTTAAAAAGTTATTATGGGAAGGAACAAAGAACTGAAATGAGGAGGGGTATGACCAATTATGTTACACACATACATGACAGTATCACAATAAATCCAATCATTCTGTATAATATATATAAACTAATAAAATAAAAGTAAATAAAAGAGATACTTAAAAACAAGTTAGGCAAAAAATCAGGTGACACAACATATTTGTAATTAACTACAGTTATTAGAATTAAATCACTAGATTCTTATACTGAGCAACTGATTTAAATGTAGAGCAGCTGAGTTCTGCAGAGGTTCGGATATAGGTTAAAACTTCCTAACAGGATTAATAGAAACTAGCATAGAATCTAAGGAAAACAGACTAGGGGATAAAAATAAATTTGAAAAGGAGCTTCTCTCCTCTTTCTTTTTGAATCTTATTTGCCATCTGCTTTAAGTTTTTCCTCTATTAAACTTTTAGCCAGTATTTTGCAGTATTCCTTTTTCTAAATATTCGTAGTAAAGAAATATTTCCTTTGCTCAAAAATTCAGCTTATGTCATGTTTATAAGTTAATCATCAGTTCAAAGATTTTTAAGAATTTGCTTCTTGACGACCCCTTTCAGCCTGAAGAAGCCAGAGCGGTCATCGCCTGTTACTCCCTCATGGCAGTTCGGGTTACTTCTTCAGAGGGGGGAATGTTACACACAGCTGAGTTAGACAGAAATACTATAGGCAGTCAGACAGGGCTGGGGCCTGGAAGGAGCCAAAAGACCTGAAGGAGCAACAGACCTGTGGGCCAGACCTTAAGACAAAGGGTGCTATACAAATGCACCCACTCACTTCCATAGGTATAAATGTCAGGGACTGATATTCTAAATAAGTAACAACCACCTGCTAAAAAGCCAGGAAGAGTTGCTAGCCAGACCCCCACAGGAAAAGCCCCTGGTCTGTACTCATGCCCACTTGCTACATGACTCGACTCGCTTCCCCATTTGATCCCAGTTTACTCAGTCTTATCTGGACAATTATACCTGTAGTCTTATTGGCGGACCATAGTTTTGTCCATTTCCCCTACCTTGGACCCGCCTCACCACATGGTTTTTCCCTAGAAAAGTCTGTAGAAAAGACAGAGTCTGGGGTAACCCACTCAGGCCCCCCTTCTGTCCCTCTCTTGGACAGAAGCTTTCTCTCAATAAACATATTCTGCTCTTGTAAGAGAAAATTTTCCCTAATAACAATGATACATGAGCTGTACTAGGCACCCTCCTTTCCCCCTTCCGGGAGTTAAGCTGTTACAATGTGTAGCCGCCCAAGGACAGAGTAAACCAGAGGGCCTGAACTGTGAAGATAAGGACAAACCTCATGACTATGGAATTTGTAAAATATGCCTTTCCTGGGCTACTTCTATCCATATTAGGAAACAACCTCTGCCACTAACCCCAGACCTCCACGTAGCTATTTCCCCCAATGAATGTAAAAGCCCCTTTAAAATAACCAATGCCATCTGCTTCTGTAACCGCGCTTGCAAAAACCCCTCCTCCCTTTGTTCTAAAGCACATAAGCCCTGCTCGGGCCCAACTCGGGGCTCTCTGTTCCTGTGTGTTCAGTGAGCCCCACGCATGCCTGGATAATAAAGACCCCTTGCGAATTGCATGAGTGGGTGTCTGTTGGTGTCTTCCTACACGCGGCGGGCATTTGCACCCCCACACTCTTAAAAAAAAAAAAAAAGAAACAACTATGGTGCCATGACAACTGTTTCATCTTAGGTTAAGTCTGCCCTCTACATCTGAGCCAACTTAGAGAAGAATGTTTAATGTTGCATAGCATGAATCATAGAAGTGCAACGGAAGTACTAACATCTTACCATATTATATTGGAAATAGCTAATGAATCGTTATTAACCTATCATTAACTACAAATTACACATCATTGAGAACTCTTTACTGTTTGCTTTTGATTTGATTGATTTCTTTTCCTTTTCAAGAGCCAGTTAAGGTATCACGGATTCAGTACTGCAAAAAGTATCTCCTAAATGAAATTTTTTCTCGTGTTTATATGCAGTTGTGTGTTTTATGCGGGAAGGGCACAGAGGAGCAATTCCATTATCATCGTATCATATAAAGAGTAAATATTTCTAACAGGACTGATTACAGATGATGTAATGATATGATAGTTGAGAACAAAACTATTCCTGGAAACTTAGTCAACTATATTTAAAGTTATTCATCTTTGATATCTTTGTAAACTAAGTGTCTTCTCGGTGACTGCAAGTCTTCAAAATATATTTATAATACTTTCATTCTTACATATCATATGCTTATATATCAACACAGTTGACTTAAAAATATTTATCCAAATGAGAATTATTTTAGAGAGTCTAATACAACAAATTCACCAGTGATATCAGATATCTTCCATATCATTTCTGCACTATATATGGAAATAAAACATAAATAATGAAACTGCAGATTTAAATATCTGGAATTCAAATTCAAAGAGAAAGAAAATGAAAATTTAGATGATATAAATAATAAAACTATAATGTTTTTATGAACAATATGTGATATATTTTAACAATTGTAGATTTTATTTTTAACATTTTATGCAGTTGTATAGCACTTTTAAATTATTTATATTTCTAATCACTTACTTGTTAGCCTAAAAATAGCCAATGTCTTTTGAGGAAGAACTTTGTTTCATATAGCATTGACATCTACTCTTGGCAAATCACTCAACAGTTATTTGAATTTTAGGTGCTACAGCCAGAAAACAAAAGCACCATCAATCTGTTACCTTGCAGAATTTTTGAGATAAAATAGAAGATCATTTATAAATTTCCTTTCATAGTTTTACAAGTTGTTAAAATATGAGAGAAATCATTTCCACCACAGTCTAGTTGTATATACGAATGTCAGGTTTTCAATGCTGAATTAAGGATGAACTGTAAACATACAGTATTCTTCCAAAACGTGTGAGAACCATTTGAACGTAAGAAAGTTCCAATGTACACTTAACATTGTGATTGCGGAAAGAAACAGAAAATTATTTTCCATTAACTTTGTGTTTCTGATTTGCTCACTACTGAAACACACAGATACTTTGAAGGAAAATGGATATGATTTTATGATGGAAATACAAAGCTTTGTACTTAATGAACAATGCAACTACTCTGAAAAATAGTGGGTTTTCCAAAAATCTAATTTTCTTATCTTGAAATTAGTTTTAAAAGAATTTCTTGATGCACAGGGAAATTTTCAAAACTATATTCTGCAGTAAGCTGCCTGCCTGTGTTTCCTGTTTCATTTCTGATACTCAGGCATACAGTGGCAATAGCAGAATTGTACTGTTGGTTGAACACAACTCAGTTGGTGAACAGTTTGGTAACAAAAATTATTATGCATATGTAGTAATGTGAGGTAGTATATGTAAAAATCTTATTTTAAAATGTTTAAACCATACTAATAGGATGTATGCCTACCTCAATATAACTTTACGAATATTACCCTTAGAAACTTTCTTTTTTCACTAAGAAATTCCCTAATATTACTTTTATTTTAGAGGAATATTTGAAATGTACATATTTTCAAACATTATTTCAATTTATCAAATTGTGGAGAAATTTTAACATATCAGTTCATTTAAAATTAATCACTGCCTCACACATCAGATTAGATTTAAGGTTAACTTCATCAATACTATTCTTTATACTAAAGATACTTTTTTTCTATTTTAAAGGCAGCAGTAAAAAAAGAACATTAGCAAAATACCAACATCACAGTCATAAACAAAACAAAGCAAGAACTTTAAAAATGCTGTATTATATAATTGTCTTCCTCTTTGTTACACAGTTACATAAATGATGGCTCATTCAATTAATCAATTTTCTCCACCTCATCTCCATTGTTCTACCACCCTTTCAGTCATCTTCCCATTGGTAATAACTGTACTTTTCGGTTTATTTACTCCCTCATGCTCTCCCATTGGGAAGAGACTTGGCTGCTTTGAATCATTCTGTGTGAAATACAGGTGCTCACAAATTGCTATGGCAGGAGTTGGAAAACCACCCATCCTCGTAGACTATGATTGGCAAGCCCTCTCAGCCTTTGGGTGTCTGGTCGAGTAGGCGAGGTTACGCAGCAAGCCGCCAGGCTCTGCCTCCATACAGCCTGTCTGCGTCCAGAGGCTCAGGCCAATCTTCAGGGGTGCTTTTGGGGAGAGCCCGGCTACCGCCTGGCTCTGCCCCAGGGAACCACCTCTCCCGGGGGCCAGGACTACCACCTGGCAGCATCTAGTGTCAACTCCCTACTATTTTCTCTGTAATTTGCTATTTCCTTAACTGTTTTTGTGTTAACAAATGCAAAGATAACATTGTGTAATGCAGCATCTAGAGTTAATTCCCCACTATCTTCTCTATAATTTAGTATTTCCTTCATTGTTTCTGTTTTAACAAATCCAAAGATAATATGTAATACAACATCCAGTGCCAATTCCCTGCTGTCTTCTCTATAATCGGTTATTTTCTGTATTGGTTTTTGTGATATTCTGGTTTATATATCTCCATTCTTTTATCTTAAAAATAAAAAAATAAAAATGATACAGAGTTTGAACTTTAATGATCAGAAATTTCTGATTCAAAAATGGCAGCTGCCTGGCTGTTAGGCCCCAAGCTCCACTCCTGACAACTATTCATTTAATACTGATAGTCAGTAAAATATTTTAGCATCATTTGATAATAATTCTGACATGTAACCCAAGAGTGGCATCTTGGGGGAATTAACATTAATATGAGATAGAGGAAAAGTGGAAAATATATTAATACATGTTGGCATCCTACAATGCATGCTCCACCTTCCTAGAGAACATGGTAGTCTTATTTTTAAAAATGCTTTATAAATCTACCACCACTGATCAATTAACTCCAAGACACAGAGTCTAAGATGAATAATGATACCCTCCCTGAAACACATTTTTGGAGATGTTTTCTGAAGCAGATTTCAAATCATTGCTAATTATGGGAAGAACACGTGATGCACTGGTGAGGGCAGGTGGGTTATGAAGTGAGCAGTACCTCCCCTGGGTAAACTGCTGTAAGTAAGGGCAAAGGAAACACAACCTGGTAGCAAAGCTGGCTGACTAGTGTAATCCTCAGTGTTCAACATTGGCACAGATTCTTGGCTCAAAACCAAAAAACCTGGAAACAATGTTCAGAAAAACACTTCATCAAAGTAGAGCGGGGCCAGAAGATGAAGAACTGCCAGAAATGGGAAATTGGACTGAGAACTGTGCACGTCAACCCTCCCTTCTGTTGCAGATTTGAAAATAGAATCTGGCAACTGTGCCAGTTGAGTGTAAGTGGAATTCAAGGTCAGTTCCCTCATTTGTTATATTAAGACATGCTAGAAGGATTTTCCTGTACTGAGGTTGAATGTAGACAAAAAATACCATGGGTTATTAATTTACTGCTGACTCTAGATAAAAATGCAAGTGTAGGTGAATAGAATGAGGACAACAAGTGAATACATGCGAATGTGTCAGGCTCTGAACGTGAAATACACATTGAATAGAAACCATAATAGAGATAACTTAACCAATCCGTCAAAATGTAAATTTTAATAAATAAACTCACTAATAATCAAAGAATATGGTTATTATTTAAAATTTTTAAAATTGGGTTTTGATGAAAATGTATAAAATTAGGTAATTTTCACCCATTGTTAGTGTGGTTATCAAATTCTAAAATGATTCAATTGGATGCATTCAAATTTAAAATTTACTAACACAGAGCCTTAGTTCTCAAAATCATTCCAATAATGAAACTCACTGAAATGTACAATCAATACTGGGAATAGATCTTTCAGTATTGGTAGAAATTTTCCATGTATTTTCTGTCCCATATACTAAGAGACTAAGAGACAACCTCTCTCTCTCTCTCTCTCTCTCTCTCTCTCTCTCTCTCTCTTACTATATATATATATACACACATATATATATTTAATAACTACATGACAATATGCACTTATTAATCATTTGAAATATGTCTGAGAAATTGACATTTACTTTTAAAATAGTTTTTAAAATTTGAGTCTAAAAAGCACACATGTAGCATTTACCACCATATTTGACAGAGTAGTTATATACCATTAAATTTGAAATTATTCATAGAAATATCATTGAAATAGGGAAATGATTTAAGCAGTGTCAGAAATCAAAAAATGACTAGTTAGTATGCATGCAAGAAAATTAAAGAGATTTATTTTTATGCATCCAGATTAAAGTAAAATACAATTTTTATAAATAGTAACATAAAAACACACGTGCATCATAAAATATTAAGTATTATTATGGAGCAGACTACACAGTTATGTATAATATTATGTATAGATATCTGTACATTTATATACCTATATATAAATTATAAATACAAAATACTAACAATAAATAATATCATGAGTTTCTAGAAATATGATTTAATGAAGCAAAAGTAGTTTTAATCTTATGTATCAATTGATTCTTTTATCTTTGTGTAATATACAATGAACTTTAATATTGTCTCTAATACGTAACAATGGTTATTACAGAATAATTCTAGAAATTATAAATCTAAATAATAAATGCTTTAATATTTATCAATATATTTTATATTTACAAAATGAAATGTCCAACACAACATACAAAATTAGATGAATTGATATAAATGATGGTTGAAATTTATGGGAAGAAATAAAGCTGTCAGAAAAAGAAAAGCAAGAAGATATTTAAACCAAGTACAAAACACTAAATCATGTGAAAAAGGAAAGATGTTGTGGAGACTTTACATGAAGTATAATATAGAAAATATTTATTTTGATAATATAAACATTAGAATAGTAATTGGCTGTCCAAGATTGTCAGATAATCTACAAAGAATAAGTGTGTGATTGGAAAAGGAGTTAGAGCTATGGCCAAATCTCCAGAAATAAAACAAAAATCAATTCTGGATACTTTACTTGCCTGTCTGAACTAAGGTTACACTAGTCACAAAGAGCTTTTGTTGATAATTGAAAAAAATCAAACTAATCAAATATTTCCCTTATACCTGGTCTGAAGGATTATTTTTAAGAGTGTTAACTGATTGGATTAGATAAAACTCAATTGTTCAGCCTAAAATCCCTTCTAAGGGTATAGAAGCATAAACTATTGAAATCAAAAGGCATCCATCAAACTCAAGTTCTTTGTGAAGCTAATTATGACGTAGTTTATGAACCAGTCACACTGATGAATGTTGATCAGATGAAGGTAGTCTACCCTGCAAACATTCTCTTTTTTTTTCTTCTAATTCAAATGATGGTAATATTTATTTCAAAGATTTCTTTTTTCTGTCTGGGCAAAATAAGTTTTGGATGGGAAGAGGACAGGTGAATCTGCTGATACCATGTGTTAAGAGCAATAACATCCGCTCACAGAACAGTTTCCGAGGTGAGGCTGTCAGTCTCAGTTCTCTGTAGGTACTCTTGCTCTGCCGTTCAACTACCGAGGGGCTCCACAGGTTCGACTGTCTCCATTTCTACTAAGTGTAGAGATTCTTGACAACATTCCCATTGAGGAACTCAGAAAATCTCTTCTAGAAGATGACTGCAACTTGCTACTGTGATGAACAGTTCGGCAAATTCTCAATTTCTCTTGAACTTTTCTTCTTCAAACTAGCGACCCCAGAAATGTGTTCAGAAAAGGCTTCCAAGTTTAGTTCAAGTGTTGGGACTGCTGACAGGTGATGAAATATTGATGTTAGTGTCATTGTATTATTAGGTGTCAGGTGCCCACCTGTGAAATAGGCAGAAGGTCCCCTGGTTGTGCTTATAAAGTAAGAAGAACGATGAGCTGGCTAAAGGGTTAAATAACTCTGGCAGACTGGAGTTATAGAGAGAGAGCAGGCTCACTCTCCCCATGGTCTCATGCTCTATTAGTTCACTTGCTAAATGCAAAACAGGAAGAGGCCTTTGTCTATTTTCAAAAGGAACAAATAGTCTCCAGAGATTGCTTATCTTGCCTTGTTCAAATTTACAAATGCTAAGCTATGTTCTCTAAGAATTGTGTACACTAGCAAGAACATCATATCTGCTGGTCTCTTCTGCCTCAAGATAGTTTAACTTGGGCAACTGGGTGATGGATGATAATGTAAACAAGTCATTGTTCTTTGAATGATATAAGGAACTTCCAATAAAGTCACATTATGCAGGCTAATGTGCTGTTCTGGCTCTGCATCCCCTGTGTCCCAGAGTGTTTGAGACCCTTACCCAGGGCCCCCGTCGCACTAGACGACGACACCCACCTAGCAAGCTCATGGAGGAATTTAAACTATCGGGAGTGACAGCAGGAAAAGGCAAAATCAGGTTGCCAGGCCACTGGAAGTGACAGTCATATCCCAGTGGGTACCAGCTGGCTTCACAGCCAGCCACTGCCAGGTCACATAAGAAACAACTCTGCATGCATGCCAACAGGTGACGACAGTGGGTCATTAGAGAGGGATTCTGAAGGCCAGTAAAGAACACTCAACTGTGAAATTCCTTTATCAGACCTCTAATGTAATACTTGTGAGTCTCCAGGAATAACAGGGCTAAGAGCCAAGAGAACTAAATAAAATATAGAAAATCTAAAAAAGATGTACAATTTCTATGTCAAATTTAAAACGTATAGAGCTAAATTATTTTTTAAAAAAACAATGTAGAGGCTGGGGATATAGCTCAATTGAATAAGCACTTGCCTGGCAAGTGCAAGGTCCTGAGTTGGATCCCTGGTATGGCCAAAAAAAAAAAAAAATGTATATCCAAATTGATTAAGAATATATAAAAATGAGAGAAGAGAAAACTATATTTACCAACAGAGCACTACATAAAGTTAGTAAAAATTTACAACTTGATCAGTTCCAATGCAATCTAACACCTCAAGGAGAAGATAACATGCATATGATTTAGACTGAACATGTAAAATTCCGTTCACTGCAGCAGTACAATCTATCAAATGTATACCAATAAACCTGATAACAAATACTAGAAACTATAAAACATAACTCACAACATCAATACAACTTGAGCAGATGGAGACACCTACATTACAGCAGTACATAAAAATATCTTCTTTCTCCAAAATAAATCACCAAATTTATTGAAATCTTCAAATATTCCTGATTCATGAGAAATTTTAGAATTTCTAAATGTACATCATTTCAAACATAAAAATAAATGTGATTGGAAAATAGTAGGAGAAAGAGAAGTCTCATCAAGCATTTATTAGAATATTTCTCACTTTTACCAAATGTACCTCATTATTCAGGTCTGGTTCCTTACACATACCCCCAAGAACAAATAAAGAAGCTATGTTCAATCTCTTCTTCATTTTGGAATTCATAGTATACATTGGAAAATGCATTATCAAAACATGTAAAATCATGCCACACAAGACACAAATGAAGAAATATTTCAGGTGGAACATATTGCACTTCCCGATCTTATTCTATAGGTTCTTTATGCTAACAAAAGATAAATCATATTCAATTAAAGTTAGTACAGTATTCTGATGAAATAGCAGATCGGATATATACATGAACTTCTGTTTCACCACGGATCTAAAAGGATGCACGTATCTCTAATACAATAAATATGTACATGGACTCAAATGAAACCAAAATATCAATTTTTAGTTACAAATGACAGTTACAGTAATTTTATTTTTATAGTATTTAATGATATATGGATGTATTTGATTACTGTGTCTCTACTTCAAGTCAAAAAGGACTTCATGAAGATATGTTTAATGAGGATTTTCACTCCAAATTTCAAAGTCAGCAATTCAGAGTATGTTTGCAATTTATTTTTCTTAGCGCTTTAGGGAAGAAAGAGGTAATGAGATGTACTGTATTAGATCCGGATGGTAATGAGGAAATTGACAGCTTACACCGCATTTAAGCAGGACTGCACTGCTGGGGGCAGCGGCTGAGAACCGTAATGCCCGGACTCTGGGAAACAGAGGAAAGAGAATCACACGCCAAAAAAACATTACCCACATTCCACGAAGGATCATATATATTCCTTTTGTAGCTGAAATACTTATCTCAAATTAAAAGATAAAAGGTTTTATGCACATTTGCGGCTTTGAAGAATGTATTTAATTAAGGAGTTGCATATTGTAAAGTATGAGTTTAAAAGGCTTTTGATACCATCAGTAAGACCTCAGAAACCCGTGGGAAGATACTGAGGACCGGGGAACGGGTATAACTAACAGCGCGCTCCAGGCGCTTCCCCTTTTCGTCTTTTCCAGCATTCCTCTACTGACCCTTTCTTCAAACATTTCTGCAGAGAGTGCTGATAATTATTCTTTTTTTTCCATCATAGGTCACATCAAGAGCTTCCTCCCTTAGTGCATTATTATCGTTTTTCTCTCAATTTACTCTGAAATATTCTCATATACTACCTGTTTGTGTATCATATACTGACCTGAATTTGTTGATTCGTGTACATGACTTGACACTTTTATGATGAGAATGTTTTATATGTCTTTTTTATTTTAAAGAGAAAAAAATAACAAAGTAACAACAAAGACAAAAATAAATTTTGCATACTTATCTCTAGTATTCTGGGCACTAATTTGGAACATTTTATGCATCATTCTAACTCATTTGTGTATTTACTACATGTCTTTTTCTGGTATGATTTATAAACTTACAATCCATGAAAACAGCATTTCTATGTTTGTTCTATTTACATCTGCTTTAGTGTTTCTAATTTCTGTGTAATATTACAAATATACATCCACAACGTTTTGTTTTCTCAATATCCTTTTCATGCATAAGTATATGTCTTCAAAATGGTTTAAAATTTCTCCAAGGTTTCTTCATGGGATTGCTGACGAGTTTATCAGTTATAGGTATAGTAGATATCATTAAGTAAAATTGTAGCATTATTCTGCAGTCCCACTTGCCATGTATGTGACAGCCTTTTTCTTTATGTTCTTCATGATGTGGAATGTTTAAACTTTTAAAATTTGCTTAATTTGAGGAACATACAATAGTTTTTCATAATGTTTCTAATCCTATCAAGTATATTCTATCTGTCCTGTTTTTTGCAACTGTTTATTTTCAAATTTTTCTTTTAACATTTTAAAGTTAATTTATAGTTTCTCCTTATACTTAAAAATTAATAAATGTTAATTGTAAAATCAGTAATTAAAATAGATACTCCTTACCTTGTTGGGAACTTTCTAGATACATATTCCTTTTCATTTTAAGACATTGGAAAGTATCAGATTAAATCAGTCACTGGTTAATTTTGAAAACTTTGTCTTCATTGTATAAGAATAATTATATTTAGTACAAAGATATCTATTATGTTTCACCATTTGGTTTGAAATTTTTAAAGTACAGGAAATTTTTACAACACAGGATCGGAAAAAAGTAGCCTATACATTCCTTTCTTTGTATTTGAATTTTTTCTTTCCCACTATTTTCTATTTCTTGATATCATAGGAGCACTCAGATTTATTTTACTGCATATTTTATGTCAAGTTTTACAACATAAAAATTGACAGGTTATGCATAAGTTGGTCACATGCATATTGAGGAGTAAGATTTCAACTACTAAAATATCTTTAATTTTAATTGAGGTCTTTATGTACCAGTGCTTTGTGTGAAAATAAATATATCCTTATTTATTGATGTTTAATCTAAGAACATTATCTACTTAATTATTGAATCTGTAATAAGCATATTTAATCACTGAGATGTTAGTTTTATCCTCAAGATAGTCATGGTATAGTAAATAATACAGTAATATAACTCACTTTCATATATACTGTAGAGAGAGAGTTATATATTTTAACCAATTTATTATTTAACACATATTTGAAAAGCATATTTTTGTAATAGATTTTAATGACATGTAATTTCCAGATCCTAAATTAATCCATTTAAAGTATAAAATGAAGTATGTCCTGGAATATGTAACTTTTGCCAATATTCAGTTTAGGAATGAGTACGAGGATTCGATTTGTAATACCCGAATCTGCATGTCCTCAAGTCTCCTGTAGGACTCTAGCAACTCTAGCAAGGCTGACTCAGTGACATTCATGCCAATTTTAGCTTCAATGTCAAGTTTCAATTAACTGTCTGAAAAGAATCAATATTTTACACAGTGCTTTGATTAGTTCTCTGACGTGTTTTGGCATTCTACTCATATGAGCCAATCTACTGTAGTTTATGATGGTGAAATTGATTTTTGGTTAGTTACAAATAAAATGATTCTAAAGGACATATGTTGTCTGTTTCTTATATCATAAATATATAAGCTTTTCATTTAAATAGCAGGTAAAATCCTTGGACTTCGTTACTAACCAAATGAATGATTGATAGATGATTGGAAAAATATAGCTTTTATTGGTGTTCCCTTCTTAAAGATAAAGACTTGTACACATTTTTCCTACTTCAGTGCAATTTTAAGGTAATTTTTAATTACATGAATTAATAGTAGTTGTTATTTCAACGCATATTTATTGATTTCCCTTTGTGCCAGGACTTTGCCTTGCCTTAAGAATGTACTACTGAGCAGGATGAAACACTCTCCCTGCTCACCTTGTTGGGGTGGGTCTGCGGAGGGAAACAGTGGTTGCGAGAGTTGAAATACACTCTGTCAAATGGTGCTGTGTGCTATCGAATATAAAAGAGGAAAGGTGGAAAGAAAGTTTTATTCAGGAGTTATTTTAATTATCATGATCATTAAGCCAACATTAGTTCAATTGTGTTTGAGCATTGTATGTCATTTATTAGCCAGGTTCAAAATTGATGTTAAGATGTACATTAGTGTTGAATTTCTTACACTAGTAATTTATTGTTATTGAATACATACGCGCACCTCCTACTTTCCACCATCTATGGAAATGTATGTACACCTTAGCTTGGTTTTTCAGTTTTGTATTTCCCCATGTGATTAATAATCCTGCATTTGTAGACACTTTTGTCTCAAGTGACACAGTTTTCTAGTATAAAAAAGTTGGTGCAGCATCTAAAGCAACACAACCGATGGAAGGTGTTTGTGTGAAATACATAGTGAAATTATTTCTCATTGATGGTGTTTCCTTGGTAAGATTCCCATAACGTCCTTAGTCAGTCAGCTGTCTCATTGAAATTGTTAAAAGTAAAAAGAAAACAAAGTCACTGATAAGAAAAAAAAAAAAAAAAACCTCAGGCCACACACTATCAGCTGGCAGAGAGCATGTAACAGTGGTCATTTCCTGTGTGCACAGTGTTTTTAAAATTCTGTGTAAATTTTCGGATGCAGCTGAATATGCTTTCTCAGAATGTCTTTCTCAGTCATTCACACAGTGTTCCACAGACATTAATTATCTGTTGCTACTGCTGAGTTCATAGCAACTTTTGACAAGAATAAAAATACCATCCAAGTATAAGAAGTTAATTATCACAGTCGGTATCCTGTGGGTGAATCCGAGGGAAAACAGATGTCAGGAATGCCACAGTAAAACGGCAACTTCTTTGATCACAGCAGAAAAGGTTTGGTGTTACATATATTACCAGTGAGTTTTTCCTGAATCGGTCACTAAAGCTTAAAAATAAATGGGTCATAACTTACTCATAAACTCATTAACCAGAATATAAATTTAACAATACAGTAAAGATATTGTGTTCATAGACATAAAAATTTTGATTTGAACACTTTGAAACATTTATAAATATGTATTTATATCTATTAAATACTTTGGACAAATATAGAAAAAAGCTAATATATATCTCACATAATTGTTTAAGTTTGTTTAACAATCTGTATAAAACCAGCGATAAACAAGTCATTTTGATAAAGTTGTGTCAAACAATGCTGGACATCTTTTTACATTTGATTTCTCATATGTTAGAGAAAGTTTCAAATCTGCATAATGGCTATCACTTGTAAGAAGCTGGGTTTTATTTCTTGAACAAATAATTATAAAAGATTACAAAATGATAGCAATAGGATAAACAAAAACACTTATCTAAAATAACAAAATAATGACATAACAATCTAAGGAACAAAGATAAGGGATGTAATGTGAGAATATTTTTAAAAACACTAAGCAAGAGGAAATCACTATAACATAATTAATATAAATTGAAATTTTAAAAAATAATAAAAGTGTAATTAAATCTTGCTCTGGTAATAAAATTAGAACTCTCAGAGCCTAACAATATAAGAAATTCTAAAGATAGACTTAAACATGGACAAACTTAAATATTAACAAAATACAACAGAGTTGAAAAAAAACGCACGATGGGTGTAACCTTCAAGATGTAACTCAAATATCTCTAATATAACACTCAGTCGGAAGACACAAAATCAGCAGGGCAAATACCATTATAAAACACTGCATACAGGCATTCAACATGTCAAATAACCAAATAAAAATGATGCTTCTCCGATTACTTTCTTTTTCTGAGAATATTCCTTATCATAGTATTCTTTTACATGTCATGTGAAGTCTTAACTTGAAATTTGAAACTGAGATCTAAGGAATGACTTATCTATGCTCAATTATTCTCCTTGCACAATGCATCAGTACTTTCATAGTATGGTTCTTGATGCCGACTTGCTTTATGCATTTATGAGACTTCTTTTGTGTTTGTATCTAAGAACAAAACACTGGGTAGCTGCTGAGCAATTTTCTCAGCTGCCGTGAAGACAGCGTTTTTCTCAGAAGAGGAATTATATGTCCCTATCCCTTTGCAACAGTTTTTAAAATCATTATAGCTATAATAAGGAAATGTAAATCTGAATACATAAATATGCTAACGTGATTCAGCTATACAATATTTTAAATATAACAAATGTGCAACCATTATAAGAATATAATGATACTTTATGGTAATTTCATCATTCAAAATATATAGGGAATAAGTAGCCCAAACCCAAACCAATTACTTTGTAATTCACATGAGAAAAGAAAGAGATATCATTTTAGATTTTCAAAATGTATAATATATCTTCACATTTAAGATGACAATCATGAATTGCCTTAAAAAAGACTTTTAAAACTTTGTGCTCAGAGTACAAGGGACAATTTCCTTGGTGTTCACTTACGCAGATCTTTACTCCAATTTACATGCAGTTGCCAATTTAATCCCAGACATCTTCTCAAACTTTCCATGAATACATTTTCGTTTTTATTTGAAGCCTCTTGAAACCTATTTGATCAGAACCTTCTTTCATTCCAGTACTTTTCATGGTAACCTGCTCTCATCTAGTGACAGCAGATATTGGTTGGCCTGTCTTATCCATTTATGCCATAGGTATATTATGTTTCTGTTTCTATGGTAATACTCATTTTGAAAATTATTACTTTAAGTTACTGACCTCACTCTCCTTTCTAAATAATAGTGGATATTCTCACATTGAGTCAAGCATGCAGGGATTATATTTCATACATTTGAAGTCCCGTTAAAAATAATTCTATTACAGTAATTCTACAGTTATCGCCTTAAACATTTAACTGAAATAAACTTAATGTTCCTTTTGTTACTGAAATTATTATTTAACTTTGTGTAAACTGAATCAATGTACTATATGTCCTTTAAAATTTATTCTGGTGGTTAATGAGATCTTCGTTTCTTTCTGCTGTAGTGGTATTAAATTTGATATTTGTACAGTCTGCGAATAATAGAAGAGCCTAAAGATGGACATCAGGAAACACACAAACAGTCAAATAACTTGAACAAAAGTACTTCCTTACCATGTAAAACTGATCTCATTGAACTTCTTTGAATTATTTTGAGATTGTCTAAATCTGCAGAAAATGAACAGGATCAAAGCTTTCTCTGTTGAATACTATTAGTTAAGCAAATTTCATATGAAATTCCTTCTGTCTTTAACAGCTATACTGGTGTAATTAGCACAGTAAAAGTTTGTAGATTTCATATATAAAAACAGATAATTTTCCATATATGCCTATACAGCAGTACTATCACAACAGCAAATTAACCTTATTTTATGGATGAAATTTATGTCCTGGTATATTCAGTTCTTCAGGATACATTTGAATCTGAATTTTATTCTTGTAATATTTAAAAATATTTTCAAACAGAAAAAAAAACTAGTGACTTCACCTGAACTGCCACGCACTTTATAGTGTCCTTGTCATCACTAGATAGCATTCAAAGTCAGAAATATAGCACATCCTTTGAGAAATGGTAATTTATAATTGTAATTTTGCATATTCTTATAAGTGATGTATTAAACCTCTTCATAAACCAAGCTACAATTTTAAATTCTTAGAGTATAATAATTTTCTTTCTGAGTATAATGTAGCAGTGATCTTTATGTTTTCTTTAAAAGTTTAAATACACGTTGGGATTTTATCACTTACTATCATCTTATGCATATGAGTTCTAATTTCCATACCTTATGCATTTCCCTTAATTTTTTTGTAACAGGGTCTCACTATGTAGTTCATACTGCCTTGAACTCACCATGTAGCCCATGCTGATCTCAAACTTGCAATGATCCTCCTGCCTCAGCCGTCCAAGGACTGGGATTACAGGCATGTGCTACCATGCCTGATCATTTCTCTTATTTTAATCAATTTGGGGAAGGATATCCTTTATATGGCAGAATCTTGAATATAAACTGCATTTTGTGAAGGCCTGATTTCTTCTGCCATACTACCTAGTTGGGAGTGAATGAACTATTGGATGTAATGTGAACTGAACTTGCATGGCAGCTGTTCCCTAGATCAATGCTGATGTCACTTAAGGTACCAATAATTTTACTGGTTCCATAGTATTATGTTCATAGTTTAAAAATTCCACCATAAATAAGTAAATAAATAAATATCTGTAAAACAGCTTCAAGCAATAATCTTAAAAACACATTCTATGTAACATTTTAAATTTTACCTTCATGACACACAATCCACTAGGAATTTACCAAAAAATTAGGTATGTCTCAGTACAAATAATGTTGATAATTTATGAAATTCTATTAAATCTATTTCATCCTATTGTACTAAACCTCTGATCTGGGACCTCTACAGGTTCCAGTTAAATTAAGCTAATTAAAGGATGATAATACCAACAGTGAAAATGGCATCTACAAAAATTGCTTAATGCAAATTTTTTAAAAAGTGTAATTTTAGAAGTGACTCACCTTATGTCATTAATACAGTTGTCCCTTTGTCCATATAATCAAGTCACAATTACCACATCAAGAAAAAGTCAATGAGTTTTGAAACCACACTTTGTATATTTGTGTATTTGTGCTTTCCGATTAATGAAAATATTTTCATTTGAATTTCCATTATGTACTGAGAGTTTGAAATAAGACTATATGTGATGTCAGTTACATTTTTCTGTCTATCTCTGTGAATTCTCCATGAAAGGATTCAACCAATCAAGTCACAGGTCGTAAGTATTTTTAAGTGTATTGCATTGTTACTGACATGTGCTATGAAGTTATATCTAGAGAGGATCCCTGATCTTCAACACAGAGATATTATTTTTATCATTGCTCTCTAAACAGTACAGTGTACAAATTTAATATATATATTAAATCTTATATATATATATATATATATATATATATATATATATATCTTAAATTTTGGTTTCTATGGAGTTCCTGGAACCAATCTACTGTGAATAAACAGAGGTAACTGTTCATTGCTAAGTAGTTTTTACATCACATCTACTAAGCCCCTCTCATCATCAGTTTAAGTTTTCTTCATTTCAGTAATTTGCTGTGGACTCAGAGAAGAACATAATACATAGAAATTCCCACAAATAATTAATAGGATTGAAATTGTGTATCATTCTGTTTAACGTGAGGCAATCTGATGCCTCTGAGCTCCATAGCAGTAAAGACCCAAATCACCCTTTTCCAGTATATCCGCACGCAGACTGCATGACTTGTCTGGTCTTCAACAACTCAGTAGTCAACTTGTGTACAAGAAACTCTCATTTTACTTAGTAACATCACCAAAGCATCAGAGTAAAGATAGTGGTAATAAAAATATGCCAAAGAGAACCTGTAAGGCTATTACTTTGACTGAAAATGTTGAAGTTCTCTTGACAATAAGGAAAGAAGAAACAGTTGTATGATGAACTTGGTAATACTTATAATTACATACTTTATTGAGGGGGAGAACATTTTCATATAATTTTTATCAGAATACATTACAAATTTGTTCTTATTGTTATGAAATCCTTAATTTAATTTTATTTTAAAGAGAGAAGAAAAAATAATAACAGTAGCAATAAACAGTCTCAAGCAGGCTAGCAGGACCATTACAATAATTAACACACTGAATATTGTTATCATCATAGTAGCTATTGATAGTACAAGATATAGGCAAGAAATATTGTGCAAAAGGCATCAGTTCAAACCTTCCTTTACAATGAACTAAGAGAAACTAGGTACACAACAATCCTATCTTGTGTGTGTGCATATTTTTTCCCCTTCTTTTTTTTTCCTTTTCCTCCGTCTCAGTTTTTCTTTTCTTTTGAACAGTTTCTTCCCAATTCATAATGCCTACTGTACATTTCAGACTTTTTTAGTCTTTTTGAAACAGGGTCTCACTACACAATTCAGGCTGGCCTTGAGCTCACTTTGTAGCCCAGGCTGTTCTCAAATTCGGAACGATCCTCCTGCCTCTGTGTCCTGAGCGCTGCTGGGATTACAGGCGTGCACCACCACACCCAGCTTACATTTTGGATCTTATTGACTCTTTTAGTTTCTCAAACTAGTGAGACAATACGATGTTTACATGTATGTCCAATTTATTGCACGTATGAATATGCTCTTGAGTTACGGCCATTTACCAAAAAAGCCCCAAGTTTACCCTTCTTTATGGCTAAGTAGTACTCCATCATATTTTTTAAAAGCACAACATTTTTATCAGTTCTTCAATTGAGAGACATTTGGGGTGTTTGAAAAGTTTAGCTTTTACAAATTGTGCTGCTATAAACACTGGTGTACATATGATATAGTGTTTTTAATTCTACTGGGAAAATACCTAGAAAGGGAAGAGCTGAGTCAAATGGAACATCTTTCTTAGTTTGTTTGTTTCTTTGTTTCTTTGTTTTTTGGTAGCAGGAATAGAATTCTGGACATAGCCCTTCTCAGACAGGTTCTGTGCAGCTCCCAGCCTCTATTCCTAGTTTTTAAAGGAATCTCCACACTGAGTTCCATAGTGGTTGCTCCAGTCTACACTCCACCAATAGTGGAAAAGGGACAGAGCATTTTCATATAATTTTATTAGCATATGCTGCAAATTTATTCTTGTTGTGAAATTCCCATTGTACCTAAAATAGGTCAAACTTTACCATAGTTATGTATAAATAGAAAAATATATTGTCTGTTTGTGGTTCAGTACTCACCTCAATGTCAGGTAGGCACTACGTGTCTTAGAATGCACCCCTAGGATAAGGTGGGGGAGGGCTATGGCATTTGGTTGCTAGTATATTCTTTCATGGTTGATGTTAAAGAAAACAGCAATGTGCTTAAGTGCAAACAGTACTGTTTGGTTTTAACTGATTTAATGCATAGCTGTCTGTAAGGCAATTGTGAATGTCTTCTCAAGACTTTAAATTTCATAGCAGGTGCTTCTGAAAGTGTTTGTAATGTTTTTCTCTTCCATGAGTTACCTGAGTTCTTTTACATAACTGTCTCCTTTACTCAACGTGCCCCTGCATCTAATGTTGACTGTTTGCCACACATACCTGTGGTTTGGGAGATTCATTATGAGAAGCTAAAAACCCGACTGTCATAGGCCTAGTAGCCTTCTTTCCAAGCTAGGGGATATTTTTCCCTAAGTCATGAAAGACTGATCTTGTATATTTCTATCAAGTTATTTTATCAATAAAAGCAAATATCTTTCATTCCCGAAGAAGTTAATGTCAGCTTTTAAATTATGTCAATATATTTATGTCCGTGTTGTAATATGCATATAGTGCCCAAACACTGAATCATCGTTCCTGTCCTTTCAAGGAACGACATGTGATTTGAACAGTAGAGTCATATACACTGATCTGAAGAAGCTTTCTTGCCATTATGGCTAAAATATCCTAAAGCAATCAGTGATAAAAGTGTAAGAATTCTTTGTATCAAAACCTTAAAAGAAATCAAGCAGTTTAGATGTTCTATTTTTCATTTGTTTTATTTTGAAAGAAGTATTCTGTGGGTTGGCGTGTAACTCATTGGAAGAATACTTATCTGGTATGTTTGAGGCTATGGGCTCAAACCCCAGCCCCACACAAAACACTACGACCACTATTACTGCTACCAATATTAATGGGAAAAATTCTAACACAAGATTATAAATATACTTGTTTTATGCAAAGTCAGTTGAATATGTTTACCTGTTGGCTATTTCATTACATTTTAATTTTGCTACTATAAACAGGGAAATTGTACATGAATCTACTTTTTTCAAATCACAAAGATGAAGATGCATAAATCCTAAATGTTTTCAATGATCAGAGAATTACCAGGGCAGAGCATTTGATCAACAGTCACAAAAGCAATTTTAAACAGCAAACGATATGCATAAAATGTCAGATCAATATGAAAAACATAAATCTTAAATAATTGTCTATCAGGTGAGGTAGAGTTCAAATACTTTGCCAGGTGATTACAATTTTCCTTGGCAAGTTTTAAGAGCATCTGGTAGAGAAAGCTAGAAATGGAAACCAGTCACACTTCACATACTCTCTCTCAATTCGGCGAAGCGCATCTGAGTGAGATGCAGAAGCGGAGTGGAAATCGTTCCCGGCCGCTTGCTACGCGGGGGACAAGTACAAGTAGGAAGAGCAGAACCCCCGGCGGCGCGAGGCTTTTCACATTAAACGCAGGGTTTTCGTGTGCGGAAAATGAACTGTCTTGACCCAGGGTTGCTTAAAGCTCACCTTACATTGAATCAAATTTCAGAAAGTCTGTCATCTAGAAAATGAACTATTTTTCTGTATTTTCATCCCAAAATCATCATACAAGTCCTTTACTTTAAAAAAGTTCAAATGTATTCAATAGATTCAAAATATTGGTACTTAGAAGGAAAGACTTTTGTTTACATAGGTAGACTTACTCTTTTCAATCTCAGGAAGACTTAGTTTTTTATATGTATCTCAGAAGACTCTATTTAATAGTTGAGAAAGAGCTATAGGTGGTCCAAGTGTATTATTAATATATGAATTTGTTTTATTTTTTTCCTTAAATCCTCAGCTGTCTAAAAGAAAACATCTTAGGATTAAGTATATTTATAATGTAGTATATTTATTTCACATTTCAGATGTGGGTTTTGCGGTTTTCAGGAAAATCCCAGTATGTCTGATATCACGTGATTTTTATACAATTATATGTAATAGTTATTATCCTCTTAGAACATTTAAAATAAAAGAATAAAAAGTATAGATGGTTTTCTTTACTATTTTCATATGCTTAACATGTATGAATGCCTATATGTAAAATAATAAAAGGTATGGCTTTAGTTAAAATTTTTAAAGATATATATGCATATTAAAAAACTCAGCACTGGAGAAATTACCGCTAAACACTGAGATAATTAGTTCTACATTCAAGTACCTGCAACTGTGACGTATCGATTTGTGGCAATAAATTACATGTCAAAATTAATTCATACATTTTATACTCAAATGTTCTGGATATAATCTAGGACTCGAGAGAGTACATGTAATTGAAGACATGTGTAGCAGGTTAATGAAATGACATGTAAATTTATAAAATAGTACACACAAAAATTTGGCAATAACAGAGAAAGGTGAGTTATCCACATCCACCGTGCAAAAGATTTTTCATAAACAAGACAACATAAACTTCCTGAGCATGGGCAAAAAATCCCTGAGCCTCAGCAAGCAAATCGGCTTGCCCAGGGGATTGCTAAAAGGGGCTTGATGGCTCAGCGGTTCTCTCTGTGGAAAGAGACCTCTCCCTGATTCGAAGCTGGCTAAACAGATAAAGGTTGAACTTTTCAACTGCTAAGTAGGTACAGGAATTGCTCCTCTTTTTTCTTCTTCCTACTGAGACAAGCACTAAAATTTTACTGCATATCACCAATTGCATTTTTCAGCATTAGATCCCAGAAAGTCTATTGTGCGACTATCTGCGGAGGAAATGCGGACCGGAGAGATCAATAATGATTGGAAACGGTTCACGTGAAGGTCTCCCATCAGAAGTGGTGAAGCACCTGTTTTGTTTTGCTGAGGTTTGTGACGAAGATGTTTCAGCTTTCATAGAACAAGAGTCTTGTACTTTAAGAGTGTAAAAGAAGGTTTGTGGAGAAATTGGAAAAGTAAAAATTGGAATTTGTGTGGCTGGGCCAAATGTATAATAACGTTAGTTTTATCCCAGTGACAGAATTTTATGGAAAACAATAAAAGCTGCATAAAAGAGTGCTGATGGCATCACTTTACCATTAGCAGTAGTTCAGATGTGTGTGAGAGCGAATATGCACCAGGGAGAAAAAGAGATTTTTTTCTTTGACCATTAAGTTAATGGAGCTGATAAATGGAACTGTAACATTGACACTAAGTGACAGTCCTGTTCCTTTGAAATCTGCTGTTTCGTTCTAGTTACTTCAACCTTGAATTTCTAATGTGTACAGCTAGTACATTTAATAGTTGTGTTTTGTGACTTTATGTGATTCCAAAGAATAATAAAAGAAATGCCACTTCCTCTTGAATAAAGAAAGTTAAAACACATTAGAGAAATTTCAGATCCATGTCTATATATGACTTTTATAATTTGTTTCCTTGAAATTCAAGTACGTTTGTTTTATTCTTAGAGTGAATGAAAGAATAGTATCATGCAGCTAAGAAGAAAAAGATTCCTTTTTCTGTTTTTAAAGAATCAGATTAGAGAATATGATTACCATCTGGCTGTTTCACACAATTATTTTCTTTGTATCCAGGCAAAATATCCACATATGCATTTCTAGAGGGAACAAAGTGAATACTTGTCATACATTTTTCAAGAAAATACAACTATATAGAATGAATGGCTGATTCTATTTATTTTCTACTTATTTATTTTGGTTGTATGAGATTGGTCAGTAGTTCAGAGTGGCCTGGAGCTCACTATGTAGCCCAGGCTGGCCTTAAACTCATGGTGATTCTCTTGCCTCAGCCTCTCAATGCTGATTAACCTAACTAACATGTGTAAGATCTATAGCAATAAAATCTCAACAAAGATTACTCAGCTCCAAACATGTCAATAATTATGACTATCAATAGCAGCAACCCCTGAAGACCCTCACTAAGAAAACAAACCCTTCTTCCTCCATCACAAACCACCCGATCTCCTGTATTATAACCTATTAGCATTTCAGCCTGACCATACTCTGTTCATCAGTAAAAGAATGCGAATTCCATAACAAAACCTAACAGTAAAGAGCCCTACATAATTCCACTAGACCCTATGTCTCAGGGTACTGTTCCAGAGCCATAGAAGTTATATAACCAAACACTACAATTGTATGCCCTGAGTAAATTAAAAACACTACTAACCCTAAAATTGACCCTCTATAACTCAATTCCACACCCACACCCACCACCAGCATGCTCAACTTCAATGTCTATATTTTAAAATGAAGAAAGCTGGTGTTATAATTTGTTTTTTTTTTCATTTTAAAAATGAAAACAAATTAACAAACAGACATCCATTTACAAAATAGTATAAGAACAATACAAACAATACAGAGTAACAGACAAAGTGGTAGGAAATTAACAATGGTGTTGTATTACATATTGATATCTTCAAAGTGGTTTCTCAGGAAAAGAAATAGAAATATGCAATAATGATCAAAGAAGTAATCATTAACTGTTCCTTTCAGTAAAGTAATAGAAGATAGTAGTACAACTGTTAGCTATCCTGTATATACATCCATACATAATTTCCTCTTCTTTCCTTTCTCCTTTCCCACACCCCAGTTAACCATTACTTTTCAGCATTTTCCTTTCATTTCACAATATCTATCATACCTCCTAGTTTCTATTCACTCTTTCAGGTTCTTACACTAGTGAGACAATACTTTGCTTACACATGCAGGTCTGATTTGTTTTACTTATGAGTACGGTCTCTAGTTGTGACCATTTACTTATAAAAGCCTTGAGTTTATCTTTCTTTATATATTTTATTTTTACAAGTATAAAACACAAAGAAAACCAAAAAAAACCCCCAACAACCAAAAAAGGAAAACATTAACAAAAAGACACAAAGTAGCACAAGAGCAGTACAATCAAAATTGAATTACAGACAAAGCGACAGGGAATCACCAATGGTTGCTGCACCACACATTGATAACTTCAAAGTGCTTGCTCCTGAAATCACATATAGACATACAATCTTGATCAAACAATCATGAACTGTTCCTTGCCATAAAGTGACACAGGTCAACAGTGGCACCAGATTAGCCATCCTGCATATACACACATAGATACGTATTTGTCTCTTCCTTTTCTTCCTCCCTTCATCCCACCTGCTCCCTACCTTTGAGCAAATTCCCTTCACGCCCCCCAATCCACATTCCCACCTTCAGATTCCCACACCAGGGATACAATACATTGCCTGCACATGAACCTATGATTGATTTAACTTACAAGTATGGTGTCCATTGAGACCATTTGCCTACAAAAGCCCCAAATCCGTCCTTCTTCATAGCTGAGTAATATTCCATTATATTTAAAATGCCACATTTTTTTAATCCAGTCCTCTGTGGATGGACATTTGGGTTGCTTCCACAATTTAGCTATTATAAATTGTGCTGCTATAAACATGGGTGCACATATATTACGGTGATATGACGCTTTCAGATACATTAGCATACCCCACAGATCTAGAGAAAACATGCCTTAAATTCATCTGGAACAAGAAGAGACCCAGAATAGCAAAAGCAATCCTGTGCAACAAGGACAAGTCAGGTGAAATCACAATTCCTGACTTGAAATTATACTACAAACCTACTGTAATAAAATCAATCTGGTACTGGCTAAAAAACAGACCTGAGGATCAATGGAACAGACTGGAAGATGTAGCTATAACCACAAACACACTCAGCCACCTAATATTTGACAAAGGGGCCAACCAAACTCACTGGAGAAAGGATGACCTGTTTAATAAATGATGCTGGAAAAACTGGCTTGCCTCTTGCCAAAAACTGAAAATAGACCCAAGTCTATCACCATGCACCAAACTCAAGTGAAAATGGATCACAGATCTCAATATTAAAACAGAAACTCTAAATCTATTGGAAGAGAAAGTAGGTAAAAATCTTGAAGACATAGGAGTAGGCAGAGAGTTCATGAACAAAAATGAAACTGCAAGGGAAACACTTCAAAGAATCAATAACTGGGACCTCATCCTACTGAAAAGCTTTTGTACATCTAAAGAAATCACCAGCAAAGTAAAAAGAAAACCCACAAATTGGGAAAAGATCCTAGCTGGCTGTCCCTCGGACAAAGGCCTTCTATCTAGAACATACAAAGAATTAAAAAACATGAACCTGTCCAAATTTAAAGACCCAATCCAGAAATGGGCATCTGAGATGGATACACACTTCTCAGATAAAGAAATAAAATTGGCAAATACATACATGAGAAAATGTTCTGCATCTTTAGTCATTTGAGAAATGCAAATAAAAACAACACTGAGATTTCACCTCACCCCAGTAATATTGGCCAGCATCAAGAAATTATCCAACAACAAATGTTGGCAAGGCTGTAGAGAAATAGGAACTCTTCTGCTCTGCTGGTGGGAATGCAAACTGATGAAACCACTGTGGAGATCAGTTTGGAGATTCCTTAGCAAACTTGCTCTAGAGGTCCCATTCAACCCAGCTATTCCCCTTCTGGGTATTTTCTCTCATGTTATAATTTGGACAGAGCAAAAATTACATCTTTCCCTCAAAGTCTTGAGACAGTATATTAAAAGAGAATAATAAGGACTGAGATTTCTCCCACGCGAATGTCATTCAATGTGCAGAAACATGCACATATATAGTTGAGAAGTGTCTGTATCGTATTGTACATCTCCACAAAACTTTAGAATACACAGTCTTATGTTTTTGTGAAATTAATGATATTTTGTGCCAGATATTTTAAAGGGAAAGTGGATACAGATTTGAGTAGAAATTTATGATTTTTTTATTAAAAATTACATGTCTGGTTTAAAGAATGAGATCTCTTTCAAATAAACCAATCCATATGCATACAAACAAAGTCCAAACTCAAGTTTTTGTAGGTGTTCACAAGGATAGGTTATTCTGTAAACATGCAACTTGAGAAGATTCAAGTTATTGAAAGAGCCAAGGGAAGGAAAATTCTTCTGAGTAATTTTCATACACCTAACAGCTTGGGCAAAGAGAGGAAGGAAGAGTTATTCCTAATTTGTAGCCCTATCTAAAAGGGAAAATTGAAACACTCGAATAAACACTCGCTGATGGTGGCAGAGGTGATCAATAAGCAAAAGTTCCAATTGATGACCAATGTAAGTGTCTTTTTTCAAAGGACACTTTCAATGAACTGTAACCCTTGATTAGTAAATTAGCCGGCGTAAAAGCGTGGCTGTACAGCTCGTTGGTGCTGATCACCTGTGAGCAACAGGGACTGGTTGCTGCGCTCACCCTCTATGTTTTAAAAGTTCTCTGTAGAGTTTTCTTAAAAATATCTCTGCCAGACAGTCAACGTATTTCAGTTAGGCAGCGAGACTTTGTTCATTATTTTGTTCGTGTGGTCTTTTCCTTACTCAGTGATCTATTTAGCGCACTTTCAACATCCTTCCACAAAGATTGAGGTAGGAATTTTAATCAATGTTTCTATTTAATATTGCTGTATAGCAAATAACTCCAAAGCATAGCAGCATAATAAAAATGTTTTATTTTCCTTCTGGATACTTTGCTGAGGAGAGCTGGGCAGTGGTGAGCCAGGTTACCACTATGCCATGGCTGCACGCTGCTGGAGAGTCAAAACTGCAACTGACTGATTTTACCAAGATGACGGGAACTGTGTCCAGCAAAGAACAGCTTCACTCCAAAAGCTTGTCCGTTCAGAATCTCAGATTGATTAGGTAAGGTAGAGTCAGATTGAACGGATAGAGTCAGAGTCAGATTGAACTGGGAAACTCATAACCAGAATCATTAGTAAAATACGGTGTATGGCGATCATAGACACAGGCTGAGGAGGCTCACACAAGGAAGAATCTCCTGTCCTCCAACTTCATTTTCCCAGCGTCCCTCCTTTTCCTGGGATTTTCTCCTCCAGCCTCTGCCTGGTCCCCCTCAGGCACCTGTTCAGAAGGATGTGTTCAGGATCCCAAGACTGCAGCTGTAGAAGCTGCCTGGCATCAAGAAACTTAGAAATGCAAGAACCTAGGTGTTGTTTCTGACAATTTCATTGTATAAAGAAAATCTCAGGTCATGCTCCAGTGTATTGGGAAGGAGTTGTAGGAAAGATTGTTTACCAATACATATCATACACACACACACACACACACACACACACACACACACACATATGTTTCATTGTCAGGCACAGTGTCACCAGTGGGCTCCATCACATAGTGGTTCATAAATATCCCAATGATGTGGCATACGTATGACTTATAATTAAGTTTTAAGATTTTGTACTGGGATAATCAAGAAGCATTCATACTGAGGAAATATATCAAAACAAGTTAGGCTATCTTCTTACCAGTTCCATACTTTATTAATAGGTATTTGAACTGACTATTTTTCACACAAATTTGGATTTTTCAATCATGGTTTTAGTTGTTCACATTTAGCTTTAGAATGCTTTGGTTAGGGTCTGGGGATATAGCTCAGTGGAATAAGCGCCTGCCTAGCAAGCACAGGGTCCTGAGTTCGATCCCCAGTACCGCCAAAAAAAAAAAAAAAAAAAAAGTGTATCCATAGAATGCTTTGGTGACCGGGCCAAAACTAATGCAAAACTATGCTCAGTTCTAAAAACTGTCTTCATGTCTTGATAGGTGAAAACACCATATATTTTTTTCTTACCGAGACTTGAACTCACAACCTTCTGCTTGCCAGGCGGGCACTGCGTCACTGAGCTATATCCCCAGCCCCCACTTCTTGGTAATCACAGAATTCTTAAAGGAGACTGTAGATAGCAACATTCACAGAGAACACCACCGCCTTCAGGAAGCTTTCAATTTGTTGAATGATAAGCGCAATGCACAGTAGGAAAAATACCCACGAATTCCGGCGGTGATGAGAACAGCGATGAACAGTGAAGCAGAGCAACCGTGTCATTTTGGGCTCCCCAGTTTCTTCCCTCTGGTACTAACGTGAACAGAGACGTGGCTTATGTAAAGGAATAAGGCATCTAAAAGTGCTAAGGGGGTTACAGGCAGAAAATGGAAGAATTAAAGCCTACCTCAAAGAAGTCAGTAGTAATGTCGAGAATTTAGGCAGCAACATTTCAATGCTTTTGGTTTGGTCCAAAGGCTGTTAATTCCTTCAACCCATCTTCCTCATGTGCCAAAAATCACACTGGATCAGCTGAAGACTCTATACAAATCCCCAGCAATTAGCTCAGCATTTCTCAAGGCACTAGATTTTAGATATGGCTGAGAACGTTTTGTGCCAAAGATTTACTCCTTTAAGGATTTCTTGGCAAGAGTTGATGCGTTCCTCCCCTGAAGCTGGCCTTACTACACAGAGCTGGCTGCAAGAAATCATGTGTGCCTCTCAAAGAGTATCATTTATCTCAATGCCATATGTAGCTTCCTAAATATAAAACTTTCTAAACCTTTTGGAATCTCACATACTACTGAAGTGCAAAACCTGTTATAAAAGTTGGAAAGAGATCTTGTTTTGAAGTTACTATGCCACCTATTGAATTCTCTATTGCACTACTTCCTTAAGTGGAACCGCATCTCAGAAAAGATACAGATTGAAGAAAGTTTAGCAAAAGGCTTTCTTGAGCTTATTTTGTCAAAATTAAAATAGTTATTTAAACAAATACTTACAAAAGCATTTTTCTGCCTCTTTTCTCAATGTGAAACTGGGAAGTTATTCACTTTATGGGGAAAAAAACCCTTCAGAATATTACTGCTCATTGACAATTCAGCTGGTCATCAAAGAGCTCACATGGATATGTATTACCAGGTTGGTCTTTTCAAACCCACTAGAATAACATTTGTTTTGCAGCCCAAGGATCAAGGAGCAATTTAAACTGTGTAAACACTAAAAGCTTTTTCTCCAGAAGCATAAACACAATGGGGATACTCACTCTCTTCACTCCTAACCAATAAAATATTCAGAACTTTAGTCTCAGGAATCAGACAAGAGAAAGACATAATGGAGGAATCTAGTACAAAGGCAGAAGTCAAATTATCCTTACATGCATATGGCACAGTCACTTAATCAGAAGTCCCAAAAAATTCTACCAAATGACTCTTAGAAGTAATAAACCAATTCACCAAAGTAGCAGTATAAAAAATTAATTCACAAATTTTAATATCATCTGTCTACAGCAATAAGGACTCCATTTAAAAAAATCAATCGCATTTAGATGCTATTAAAGATTAAATACTTATCAATTAACCTGACCCAGGAAGTGAAAATCTTCTATAATGAAACCAATAGGCCTCTGGGAAGAAAAAAAAAAAGAAGACATTTGAAAATGAAGACAGTCCCTGTTCTTGGATGGGAAGAACCAGTTTTGCCTAAATGGCCATATTACCAAAAATGACATATCATTTTAATGCAATCAAAACAGCCTCAGTATTTTTCATAGAATTAATAAAAAGAACCCTAAAATTTATATGGAACCAGAAAAGACACAGAATAGTCAAAGGAATCATGACCCAAAAGTGTATATCAGTGGGCATTACAGCACCAGATTTCAACTTATACTAAAAGCTACCTTAACAAACAGAGCATGATATTGATACAAAGACAGTGGATGAATTAATGGGATGCAACTGAGGATGCAGGAAAAACCCAAGCACATTGAATCTTCTGGTCTTTGATAAAAAGGGCAAAAACACATGCTAAAGATAAAACAGTCTCTTTAACAAATTGTACTGGTAGAAATGGTTGTCCAAATGCAGAAAAATGAATCTAGATTCATAAAATCGCTAATCCTACACTAAAGTCAAATATAAATGGATTAGAGACTTAGATACTAAAACAGCAACATTGAATACGTTGGAAGATCAAACTGGCAAATCTGTTGAAGACATAGGCAAAGGCAAGGCCTCCAACAACAGAATCCAAATTGCACAAGAAATAATACCAAGAATCAAAGATGATATTACATCTAATTGAAAAGCCTCTACCTTATAAAGTACATGATCTACAATGTGAACAGACCACAGATAGAATGGGAAAAATGCCCCTATTCTTTGTAGCAAGGACTAGTATCTAGAATATATAAAGAACTCAGAAAAAAATATTAGATACCTAAAACAAAAGACCCAATAAAAAAGAGCAATTTAAATCAATAGACATTCTGAAAAGAAGTAATGCAGGTGGGAATGAAGTACACGAAAAATGTTCAGCAAGTTTAGCCATTTACAGAAATGCAAATCAAAAGAGAGCTGACATTCAGTCTTCCGCCATAATGAATGGCTATCATCAAGAACTCAAAAAAATAAAAAGAAACAGCACTACAAATGCTGTGAAGTTGTACAGGGAAAAGAGGCCTTCTACAGGATCTTGTGGGAATATAAGCTAGTATAATGCTTGTGGAAATCAGCATTGAGACTCTTAAAAATAACTACAAGGAGAAATACCATTAAATCTAGCTATTTTTCTTCTGGGTATCTTCCCGAAAGAATCAAATGTATCATAGTGCTACATGTATACATATTTTTATAGCCACACAATTAATAATAACTAAACCTTGATAGTGGTTTATAGGTCAATTAATGGATGAATGGACAAAGAAAATATACTGTATATACATATTGGAGCTACAACAAAGGACAAATGTGAGTGATTTGTGGGAAAATCGATGTACTTTGAGACCACAATGGTAAGCAAAATATGTCAGACGCAGAAGATCAAGTAGTACATTACTTCATTTATATGAGAAATTCAGAATATAAATAAATTAAAGATAAAATAAAACATGGTAGGGAAGAGGGAGGTAAACATTGTGATGACAGGAAGGTGATCTGGGCATTACAAAGTGAGAGAAGTCAGGGAAAGTAATAATGATTGAGATGCCATATGTATCTGCACCAATTACCCAAGATGTGTATTTGTTATGTATCACCAACATCTACTAATAAAAATAAAACTCAGGGAAGGAAAAACAGAAATACATTTCATGAGGGTATTCCCATCATGGACAGTGATTTGTTTGCTGGAGTCAATAGAAATTTAAAAAAAAATTCTGTACAGGCTTACTATTCTAGCTATCATTAAGAATGTGCTTGATTCATGGTAGGAGATCAAAGTATCATAAAGAGGGTTGTTGAAGAAGCTGGTTTTATCTCCCCTGAATGACTTTGAGGGGTCGGAGACAAGTGGAAAACACATTTGCAGATGTAGAAATAGCAAAAAATAGAAACAGAAATAGAAGTGGATCCTGATGGTGTAATTGAATTCTGTCTCATGATAAAATTGAATGGGTGAAGAGTGGTATCTTCATGCAGAAGCAAAGAAAGGGTTTTCTTGAGATGGAATGTATTCCTAGTAATTGGCACGTTTTGAGCATTGTGAAAATCACAACAATGGTTTTAGAAAATTGCAAAGACTTAGTTGATCAAGAAGCAATAGTTTTTGAGAGTCTTGACTCCAATTTTAAAAGTTCTATTCTTGGAAAAGTGCTGCTAAGTAGCAAAGTCATGGAGAACTACTTTATAAAAGGAAGTCAATTATTTCAGCAAACTTTGTTGTCTTATTTTAAGAAACTGACACAGCAGCCTTCAATAATTATCTCTCCGGTCAATCAAAGTAAGCACGATCATCCATCTATATAAAGATTAGGTCTTTCAGCAGCTGACATGTTTCCTGAAAATTTTTAAAGATAAAATATTTTTAATCAAGGTATGTAAACTTTTAGGCATGATGTTATGATGATTTAGACACATTGAAAACTCTACTTATATATACACTGGGGAACCCCAAAAGGTGCTTCTGCTTTTACAATATTCATATTCAATGCATTGAGGGTGTCCAAAACTGACTCTGCAGTGTCTCCAAAAATACTTTTGCATGTGTTCTGTCACCCCAGTCATGTGTGAAATACTTTAATTTGAATCTGCAATGAACCCCACACTCAGGAATTAAAGGATTGGTTCTCAAGGAGGCACTAGTCAGAAGTAGTGAAAATTTTGAGAAATTATGTCTTGAAAAGTCCTTAGGTCACTGAGTGTTCACTTGAATAGTTATTGTGCAGCGCGGGCCCTTTCCTCTTCTCTTATCTTCTGTTACTGAACTGAGCAACTCCGCACTGCCCCGCACAAGCAGTGTGAGGTATCTGCTTCACCACACGTACCCAAAACTCTGAGCACACCCAGTTTTAGACTGGAGCATCTGATGTCATCCATCAGTTAATGTACACTGTTTTTCTTCATGAGTTGACATTTTCACTTTTCATTATAATAATGGAAAAATGACTAATAAACTGGGTAAGATTGATTGATCGTTCTTTATATGGGATATATCTTTATATTTCTTTTTTTTTGCGGTACTGGGGATCGAACTCAGGACCCTGAGCCTGCTAGGCAGGCGCTTATTCTACTGAGATATATCCCCAGCCCTATCTTTATATTTCTTATATGTACAAGACAAGTATTTTTAAATTACTATTTGGGGAAAAAAGCCACACCCCCAACACAATTTAAGTAAGGAAGATGGAATTTTACATACAGTATTCAAAATTCTCTGTATTCAGCAAGTATTTATACTTAAATGTTATAAACTTTGGACATAAAACCTATAGCCTAGGCTCATTTAGGAATAGTTATGCAAAATCATAACTATTAAAATATAATTAAATAGTATATAAAATTATCCAATTTCACAACTGGAAGATTTATTCCAGAAATTGAATTGAATGATTCAATTTAAGAAATAAATAAATGTAGCAACCAGTTTTAAATGCCTGAGGAAAACTATCACATGTTTACCTCATTGATATAATAAATGACTCACAAGCCAATGCTTTTGTTTAAAATCATGCAGTAAACCTGAAATTGAATTATAATTTGAAAATGTTAAAGTATTCATTCTCAAGTCAAAAACCATATTATTTAAAGAAAATATCAGAGAGCATTACCAGTCAAAAATGCTAACAACACATTCTATTGCTGAATTAAGTGTATTATTTAATATACATAATTAATGAGAAAATAGAAAGTAGTAAGAAATGCCTCTGTTACATATGTTAATGTTATATATAGGGTTGCCTGGCCGATGTGATCCTCTCCAGCATATTTTGGGAGGAAAATATAGTATTATACATAAAGGAAAGAAAACATACTAAGACATACTTGAAATAAGAAAAGGAAAAAAAGTTTGGTGCACCACCTGCAAAGAGCAATGTTTTGTGATTGTAGTGAAGCAATCTTATTTCTTAGAGAGATAGCAGTAAACCTGATTAGCTCTGCCTTCCCCATGTAAGTTTAGTACATTTTCCTTATGTTTTATTTGAAACTAATTAGCCAGAGTTGCCTCAGATCCAGCCGTAATAAATATCCCCAACCCCACTGAACATTCCTTCACCAGAAAATAATTTGGGGAGATTATTTTGCCGTTCTTTACTCTCTTCTTATTTAAACAGTTTAGTGGAGAGTGGTATTTTTCTTCACTAAAATAGAAAAAAAAAGGCAATGCAATTTTATATATGTACATCCACTTTTCTATTAAGTGGGTTCATGTATTAGGGATAAATACAAATCTATTTAGGGTGAAACGTACATGTGCATGTGCTAGTACCAGATATAAAAATGACTCTGAAAAATATTAGGTTTGGGAAAACTTTGAAATTTATTATATTGAGACGTTTTAATATATATATATATATATATATATATATATATATATATATAATATGTGTGTATATATAATCCCAGCACTCAGGAGACTGAGGCGGAACAATCATTGTGAGTTCAGGAACAATCATTGTGAGTTCAGGACCAGCCTGGGCTACAAAGTGAACTCGTGAACTCAAGGCCAGCCTGGACTGCAGAGTGAGACCCTGTCTCAAGAAGACAAACGAACAAACAATCAAACAGACAAACATATATTGGGCAATTTTGCTAATGGTTTTTTTAGTCTCTCTACACCAGAAGTTACTTCGACTTAGAGAGAATTTGAAAACATTTTCTCTTTCAAGAAAATAGAAAAGCAAGCGTCCTGAGTCATGAAATCTGTTTTGCCTCTTCAGCCTTTTCCTTTTCCATGATCTCTGGTTAGATAAATTATGCATATTGTTTTGAAACAAGTTTGAAAGAAGTGACACAGCCTTGTCAATAAAAGTATTGCTTTCACAGAAACATCACAGAATGTATGTAGGAAAAAATATAAACATAAAATGGCAAAATTTGCCCTTCCTGAAAAAAATCTAGTGAGTTTTGGGACACAAATTGAAAGACAGCTTCAATTTTCAAATCTTTAAAAATGCCCATGAGGATTTTTTTTTTCTATTTTGAAACTGAAACTGTCAGAGTAAAAAGCTTTTAATGCTACATGTTAGTTTTAGGGATTTAGGTAATGGCAGTATCTTATTTAGGTAGTTTTTAAATATTTGGAAAATTGAGAATATTCGATGAGATTCTTGACATATTTGGGGTTTTTTTTCATTTGTCTTTTTGAGACAGGGTCTCACTCTGCAGTTCAGGCCGGCCTTGAGCTCACGTTGTAGCCCAGGCTGGCCTCAAACTCACAATGATCTTCCTGCCTCGGCCACCCAAGTGCTGGGATCACAGGCGTGCGACACCATTCCCTGCTTCTTGATTAATTTGAACTCGAAATTTACTCCTGCACTGTAATATATCATGCTGATCTTTGTTGCCACTTTTACCAAATGGGAAATTTTATATTGGTTTTACTGAGGAAACTGAAACCCAGTATACTGTTTTTGTTTCAAGGGTAAAGAATAAATCGTGTTAAACAAATCTAAGATTTTTCATGCACTTAATCATTGCTAATGAACCAAAATGCCATGAAAAGGTAAACAAAATAATATTTGAATGTCCCGTACCCCACTGGCTATGCCAGGGATTGGTGGAAATAAATAATTCCGTGTACTTCTCAAACAGGATGTTATTACATTTTTCTGTTACTTAAAACTTGAATATACCTTTGCAAAAACCCTTTCCACCTAGAGTGAGATTACATACGATATAATGTACTCTTTGTTGCATTGCTACTTGCTATCCTCTCTGTTCTGTGGATAAAGTAATATTGACAAATTTAATTTTTCTGCCTTCCAGAGTTGCAAGCAGCTATCTTCTACCCCAAAATAAACCAACTCTGTCAGTATCAATCCAAAATCTACGTTCAAAAACTACAAGAAAATCGCTAATCTCTTCTGACGGAATGATGCACAATGGATACATATATCGCTACTGACATTCAAGAGAGATTTTTATGCAATTAGTAGTGAAGGTCAAGAAATAATGCACTTAAGTAAAACTTTATTGTTTTCCTAAAGCTAACTTTATCATTTTTAGGTAACTGCTTCTTATAGGGTATGTTCATCATCAATACTAGTTATATTAAAGTTTTGCCATATATAATTATCTCATTAAGTATAACCAGCTTTGCATTTAATCTTGTCCTACATGAAATAAAGTGCAATACTTCCCATTCAATTATTTCTCTATAGTTGCTCCTTATTCTATAAAAACAAAATTGCTTGGGATTTGGGCTTCATGTTTTGTTAATTAGTTTTGATCGATCAGTATGAAAATCATATCATTAATGTTAGAAGTTCTCTGAAATATTGAATTAGACATTCACTTAAATATGCTAATACTTTTGCCAATGAAATGATGAGATACACGGACATATCCATCTTTGGAATAAGACTAAATTAGGTATAACATCATATAATTTTCAATATTTCCATCCTTTTCATGTAAGTGACAGTCATTCATCAGACCTCACTGACAGCATTACATCATGAGACAAATTTGCTAGTATCAGGTATCTACTCAGTGGCAGGTATCTAGAAAAGTGGTGTGGAATAGTATCAGTTTGTAATGCAGGTATTAAGAGTAGACAGTAACCTGGGATTTTCATACTGTTTCATGATTTCACATCTACCAAAACTCATTAGCATTTTTGTATTGATCACAACCTTCTCATTCTCCTTTCTGTTTAAAATTTTGTATGAGATGTCAATAGCACTACAAGAAAAATAATATTGATCCATTATATATTTGAAAAGTGACATTTCACTGATACTTAAGAAAAAATAAAAGTGTAAAAATAGCTCAAGGAAAGCATATTTCTATATCTATCATTCTTTAGAGAATAAAAATTAAATAAAACTGTGGACATGTGGGGCTGACATCTGCAAATAAAAAGCATTAAAGGACCAAAGGAAAAGTAAAGTAAATCGAAGGTTGACTTCAAGGTAAACAAACAAACAAACGGTAGCTTTTGCCTTGCACTACTTATTCCTCCTTCTCTGTAGATCGTTAGGGTGAATCCAATGCTTGTGTTCACGCGAGCTCTCCCCTTTATCTCCCTGGTGCTTCTTCCTTGTGCTGTTGATTGCTCCTGACTAAAAGTGTCATCTTTGTAAGGTTGTCACAGCAGTTTCCACCCTCATGTCTTATTCAGTTCTTCTTGCCACTGCTTTGTATCCTTAGAGGACAACAAACACTCGAACTTGGTCAGTAACAGATATAAATCAGTTGACATCCAGGTGAGCCTATTCAGAGAATGAGTCCTGTAACATTTACTACAATATAGCAAAATGCGAGAAAGTCGAATATTAGGAGAAGCGGGAGCAGTGGGATATTCTGGCTCAGAGTTTTGGAGGAACTTGTCTGTGATTGTGTGAGACTGCTGCTTGTGCCCATGACGGGGCCATATGTCACAGTAGAAGCAGAGGAGGAACATGATTTCCTCATTACCAAGAATGGGGGGCTTGTGCCCACCCTCTTCTTAGAGGATAAACTCTTGAAACTAAAGACCTCTCACTGGCCCCAATTTTAAATGTTCCGCTAACTCAAAATAGTGACACCCTGGAGACTTATATCATCGATATTTAGGACCTTGGCAAAGTGTCAGACTACAAACTACAGCATGAGTGGTCGGAACTGTTGGGTTCAACATACATAAAGTATCAGGAGAGGACAGCTCTCCAAAGAATATTTAAAATACTTATTCCACACCTGGGGAATTACTGGTGAACAAACCAGGAAGAAATAAGTTTCACCCTGCAGAAAATTTTCAATCTAATAGGAGAGTTTAAATAATTATTAATAACTGTAATAGAATGAATATTGCATGTTGAAAAGTGGAAAACATCCAGGTAATGAAGATCGGTTGTGCTGAAATGTCAAAGATGAGGCTGTGTAAGAGTTCAAATGCCGACCGGGAATGGACCTGTGGCTCTGCCGGGAAAGTGCTCTCAAGTGAAGATAACACTAGAGATGAACCGGCAGAGGACGTGAGGGTACAGGCTGCTGACAGTCCCTACTCTGGAGCAATAAAGCTGCCAAACTAGAAGTCAAACAGTTCTCTTAATTGGCAAAATCTACTGCTTTGAGAAGTCTGAACGAACTTTCTAGAATCTCGGTCAGTTGCTGCCTTGCCTCACTATCCCCTTCCTTTGTTTGAAAAGCAAAGAAATGTGGGCTACCCAGGGGCGGTCTCGTCTGTACTCCCTGAGAGTGTTTAGTCCAGCAAGAGTTCTGACTGTCCTGGGGCCCCCAAACCATACAATTCTCTCTCTTTAATTAAACCATTTGCCATACACTTGCTTAGGAAGTTGTGGTCTGATCAGTGCATGAAACTGGGTAAGTATAATTCAAAAAGGACTCCAGAAAAAAGCCCACTTGGTACTGGAATGAAAGCTTAAAACGTAATGATTGATGCAAAATTGTAAATACCTAGAGGAATGACCACCCTAGACAAGGATCACAGTTGGTTCACAATATATGCACTTTGAGCTATAATTTCAGAGAAATGTAGAGCCATTGTAGATTGTTTTAAATTTTCTTTGTTTTTAGAAATGAAGCTTTATTGTTTTGAGCCACTGAGACTTTTAAATGGTTAGAACATCTAACATTTTTCTGTTACCTTGAGTAATATACTTGGTAAATAATTTTTTCAGAAAAGAACATAGTACATCCACATTTTCAAATGTACTAACAAAATTATCCAGAATAGCTATACTATTGCCTAGTGTTTTCCTACCTTGAAATTTACTCTGCCATCTAATTACTCTATACCTTTAAATTTAACCCCTGATAAAGACTTAGAGCATGAACAAAATGTATGCATTGCTAGAATATTTTAAAAAATTGATCTCCAGTCTAATTCCTAAGTCTTTCATTTTTTTTTGAAACAATACCTGGCCATTACTGTCTCCATTCCTACCAGGATTCTGATCTTCTGAGCTCTCACCAGCAGTATGTATCTACTGAGTTACACTTTCACTGTTCTAAGCTTTCTCCAGTCTATTTTTACAAATTTCCCAGAACTCCTCCCCAAAACCATCTCAGTTTATTGAACCAAACTGTCTTATACAGTCATAGTAACAAATCTACCTTGAAGAATCAATTTCTGGTGTTAGTTGTTTTACTATAGTTCTAATGAAATACTTGAGATGACCAGTGCGAAAGGAGGACATAATTATTTTAGCTCATAATATCAGAATTTTTGATCCATTTGGGGGTGGCGTTGCAGCTTTAGGACCTGTGGTAAATCACAACGTCAATGTGAGTGGTGCAGGCTGGAGAAAACCTGCCTGCATCATGGCTGAAAAGCAAAGGAAGATGGAGGCAGCAGAGTCTCAGCTTTCTACTCAAGGGTATACCCCAAGGGACATAACTTCCTTCTAACAAATCCAAATCTAATGGTTTACCAACTCCTAATAACATTATCAGCGGTGCATTGAACCTTAAACCCATTATCTTTCCAGAGGACCTAAGAAATAAATCCATTAAAAACAAAAGCACGCTTATTGCCCACTCTCTCAGACAGTAGGAGCTCAGTTTCAGAGGACACATTGTACCTGCCAAAAAGTTGTGAGTTTACCTTTACTGTTGAATAAGGCGAATTAGCCAAGTCAAATGGCCTGAGTCTCCCAATTCTGCTCTTAAAATCTCGTGCCCTTTGTTTCAGTTGAAATCAATACAGACTTATTTTTTCTTCCTCTTATTTTAAAAGCATAAATATAGTCTTCTTTATCCAGTGAATATATCTAGTGCAATTTCTGCTGTGACATTACTTAATGTCATTGTGTTTTATGATATTTTAGCTCTTTTAAGAAAGGGCTTTGTGATGGAAAGTTCAGATATTGATCTGAAGCAAACCACACTAGATTAGATAGTCTTTCTTTTGTTTTCTTTAAAATATCCTTATGGGAGTGTCCATATTTGTTTCACCTGTAGAACTAGGCATACTAGTTTAAAAAGGTTAAACAAATAAGGAATCTTTTCCTCTCTCTTACCAGAATATAACAATTTTATGCACTTTATTGCTGTTCTTATTTAATGCATAACCATTGAAATTTGGTATGAATATAAAGTAAATATCATGAAATAAAAATCAATAGTAGCAGTTTTGAAAATCATTTCTATTGATGTGATTCTGCTCTTGGAATAAGCCTTAGCTCACAATTTGAAACTTTACAGTAACATGCAAACAGTTGACAATTACTATAATTTAGAATTTAAGTCATATTCAGATTGGAATGTGTGGAAAAATAAAATCCCTGTAGGAAATTGTTCTCACTGTATGTATTTTGAAGCATCCTTTGAAGTGTAAAATCAACATTGCTATTCTAGTCACAGCAAAATACTTTCCAAAATGTCATATTAAACTCATTACTCGGAGAATGACAAGGCTCTCTAATGTGATTGTTCTTTCCTCCATAATAAAGGCAAAAATTGCAAGTGCTTGCAAGCTTAAAATAAGATTTGATTGGAGTTAGATGAATTAGTCCTAATGAATATGCATTTCAGATGGTTATGTTTAAAAATATATACATATGAATTTGCTTTATCTCCATTTTAACCTGTATTTAGCAGACTAATGTTTTTTCTTCTGAATATCTCTCAATGTCAAATTTGCCACAGTTACACTTTTTAAAAAGGCTGACATCATGTTATAAATTAAAATTTGTGAACTTTTTTCTAGTCATTAATTGGATTCATCATAGTTCCAATTTTATCATACTTATATTTTTTATAATGCTATCATCATTCTTTCCTTTCTCTGGTTCTTCTGTCCTTGGCTTGAGTTATAATATAATGCTCTGTTTTCCCTTTGCTTTTTGTGAAATGGTTATTGGAAAAGCACATTAAATACATAAAAGATTGCATATATATTGAACTCACAGATTACATATTTTGTAATAAATTATAATGGACCATTTTTAATTGATATTAGCTGTCATCTGTCAGTTGTATCTGCAACTGTTATATTTACGAATTTAGGGTACAATAACAATTTTTTAATGAAAGATTTTGTTATTGTGCATAATCCTTTAAGATTTAGGTAAATGATATAAAACATTTTGAAGTTGGAATGCTATTTGAAGGGAAGAATTATAGTCTGGAAAATTAGATTTTCACTTGATCTTAGCCAAAAGGCCGAGAAGCGATTGGAAAATTAGATTTTCAAAGTAAGTTTTCTTTGCCTGTAATTTTAATTAATCTTCAATAACTACTGAGCTGGTCATTAAATTTCTTCTTCCTTACTCTCAACATTTTTGAAATTATTCTAATTTTTGCCTTTTCCTCTGTCCAGTCCCTGAACATAACTTACTCAATCAACTTAGCTGATAATTTTTATTCTTCGGTTTAGTTTAATTCTTTTATAATATATATCTAACCTGTTTCTTGAATAGATCCTGGCATTTCGCTATATATTTCTTACACTTTACCAGTTTATGCTAAGCCATATTCATTATTGAGCAATAGTCTCAGAGTATCGATGAATACTGTTTGTTTCATATGTGGCTTTAGGGAATTCTCTTCTCTGACTGCTTTTTTCTAGAGTCCATTTCCCCCTTAAGACAGTCAACATTAAGTGTCCTAACAGGAACTAAAAACCCAAAAATCCTTGAGCTACTTCTCCGAGAATTGCTACTAATAGAAGGGTGAATGGTGTGAGCCCTCTCAATGGTCCTACTGGCTGTGTGAGGCAGGAATCTTACAGGACCAAGGTAAGTATTTAGGCTGCAGAACTGGACTTTCTGGTATAACTGAGGCGAAATGTCAGACGTGGAATTTTCTGACCTCACATCAATAGAAATTTGAAACTGAAACCTTAACAAAGTTTTGTTGTGCCAAAAGTAATTCTTAAGGAGTATTGCCAGCTGTATTCATTTAAAAGATATTACCCTGGATCACAGATTTTAAACATGCAAATATATATACCTGTATTGAAAAATCTGAGCTTTGCATATGCAGAAATAGTTATTTACATAATATATCATATATATGTATTTCACATATGTACAAATTGTTGCTGTGATGTATACATGTATACAAATATAAAAAGATATCAATATCATTGAAATGCTGTCAAATTATCTATTATGAATAAAGATCATGTTTACCTATGTTGTACTAAAGAAAATTATAATTTCTTTAAGATTATTCAGACATTTACTGGGATTCTACTAATTATCTTTGTAAATATTTGTATTTATATGTAGGTACATTGTGATACTGCATTCCTATGCTTGTGACAATATTATGAGAGAGTTTAATCTCATCTGTGAACAGAAGATGCTATTTAATGAACAAGTAGCAAACTTAGATTGGAAGAGTCATTGTGGGCTGCCTTTAAGACAACAGTGTTTTATTGATCATGCTGGAAAATATTGAAAGTGGTGTCTATTTTATTTTAGGGAACAGCATTCTCATTAACATGCATAAAAATCCCTGTTGTCAAAATATTCTTATTAAGACACAACACAGACAGGTGGTATGAAGTCTTTGGCCACTTGATTTCTGTAGGCTAAATTTCATTTGATTTCTGTCACTTGAACCTTTAAAAAAATCAGAGAACAAATTTTATATTCAGAGCTTTTCTCTAATAGTTCCCTTTTACAGAGAGAGAGAACTGCAGTGGACCCACGTGAGGGAGTCTCTCAGGGATTCGGTGCAGGCTGTTGTACTGCCTCTCACAATTTGGTGGTGGATGGTCCAGCCACTTTTATGTTTTTTGGTACTGGGAATTGAACTAAAGACCTTGTACTTGCGAGGCAGTTGCTTGTGCCACTGAAGTATATCCCTGGCCTTCCATCCACACCCCCTTTTTTTGAGACAAGGTTTTGGGGCTGGGATGTAGTTCAATGGCACAAGCTCCTGCTGGGCAAGCACAAGGTCCACAGTTCAGTTCCTAGTATTGTAAATAAATAAATAAATAAGTAAATAAGTAAATAAATAAATAAGCAGAGACATGTTTCCCTATGCAGTTCAGGCTGGCCTTCGACTTATTTTATAACCCGAGCTGATCTCAAACTCAAAATGATCCTCCTGCCTCAGCTTCCTCAGTGCTGGGATCACAGACGTGTGCCACCATGCCTGGGTCAACCATTTTAATTAATCTATTATTCCTTAATATTTGAATAAGTGGATCTGTGATACTAATACAGAAATTTATGAATTTTTGCCTTTTAAAATGATGCCCAACTGTAAGATACAGTTAATATCTTACACTGAGTTAATATCTTACACTGAGACAAATATATTTTGTGTGTTAATCCATGCTGATAAATTCTGCCTCCTATAAGCTTAATACTTTTATTTGTTAATATGTGAAATTATCACTATTGAAGTAGACTTGATTTTCTCTATTAACCTGAAACAATCTTAGAATGTCTAGATTTTTCATTTTATGTTTAAAATTTCGATGAATATTTTTACCCTAGTAACATGTCATTTGCTCCTTTTCATTTGCTGTTACACAATAAAAACACAGAAAGAAGGGAGGTGAAGAATGGAAAGAAAGAAGGATGGAAGGAAGGAAGGAAGGAAGGAAGGAAGAAAGAAAGAAAGAAAGAAAGAAAGACAGAAAGGGAAGAAAGATGGAAGAAAGGAGGAAGAAAAAAGGAAAAATAACAAAGACTGAATTATGATTATCTATTGTGGCTCTTTTCTCATTGAAAGTTACCCAAAATGGTGTTTATTTACCATGTTGAAATTTTAAAATATCATCCATCAAAACACTGAAAAATAAAGTTACACAATGAAACACCTACTTTGCATATTCTTATGAGGATCCTTCCTCTCTACCCATCTTTGATCTTGCATTTTTAAAAAATTTTATTGTTGTTTTTGTATATGTTTGCAGTCAGTAGTGTTTACATTCACTTTGTGGATTTGGTACACGTCTAATAATGATGTGGCAAAGAAAAGTTTGAAGATGTAATTGATTAAGATGGGCAAGTTGTCAATTTGAATTTGAAATACATAGGTGAATAAGACACAAATATTTATTTGACTGAAAGTGTTTAAATTTTAGATTATTGTATAGGATAATTCATATTTTAGCTCAGTGCATAGAGCATACTTAGTGTATATTTACACACTCATTTTTAACAGAGATTGAGGACTTTTTTCTGATACACATGGTTTGCATTCCAGAAATTTGTATCATTATAAAAGTTTCCAATGAAAACCACATCTCTAATGACAGGTTTTCTCTAAATGTTAACACATACTACATGGCACTTAATAAATAAAATGAATCATATCATTTTCATACTCAAACTAGGACCAATGCAAATGTTTTATTTAATTCTACTCATTCATAGATGAAAGAAATTAGTTACTATTTGCCCATATCAAATACACATTTTATTAACGATGTTGATGGAAATCTGGATCGTAAAACACCTTACTTTTATTAGTAAGGGAAATGGTGAGCCATGATGTATTTTCTTGAATATGAAAAATATACAGTCACATTAGAAAAATATTTCTACGATGGAAAAGAGACCAAGAGATTGAGAATGGGGTGAAGGAAGGGGAAAATAATTCTAAAAAGAGAATCAAGTACAAATTAGAAGTAGTGCTTTTCCAAATGGAATGGGATAAAGAGTTGGAGCAGGGAAGAGGATGAGGGGAAGGAGACAGAAAAGGAATTCCAATGTGCTATATTGAAGTAGAAACTCTCCTCAATGAATCTTTTATGTACTGCAAACACATACTCATGAAAATACATAATAAAAAAGACATGTTTGAAAAAGAATTATTTGTATTAATTGTAAAGCACATGAAATATATTGAGTGGTGTTTTCCACACTGCTATAGTGCTACAGCAGAAACTGGGCTGAATTCCACAGGAGATCACAGAACTCACTCAGAACAAATGGAGTCTTATTAATTTAATTTAATAAAACTACCTTGGGCCAGTTACCCCTCATCCCTGATTTGCCAATCAGTAATGTGGCCCTTAACTGTCTTTGTTCCCACCTTATATACATTTTTGGTTTCCATGATAACCGATTGGAATGTTTTAAGCCTAGCCACAGCTGTTTTCCTTGTGCCACGTGACTGGGTCAGGTTCTGGCCACAATAATATATACTTTCTGCACTCTGCTCTATGTCTCCCTTTAGATAACCATACATTTCCTGTATGGTTACAATGTTTATCTAGGGCCAGGAGAGGGATGAAATAACCCAGGCAAGGTTTGTCTTTGGAAAAGCATTCCATGGCAAAGTAAGGACTGCAAAGTTAACTCTCTACAACCCCTCCGGGATGTTTCTCAAAACAAATTTTGAAATTTGCACTAAGACTGGAATTATTCTATCTTAAAATGATATGCTAAAAGTTGATATCCCTTACAATAGAATAATATAAAAAATACGATAGAAGCACAAGGCTAATGATATAAAAATTCAAGGAATCATTCAGGGTATAAATATGTCTCAATAAGGTCATGCTGTTCACTAATGAGTGGAGAGCTTTCGTCCATTGTCTGAAAATTCTGCATAATTAAGATTTCCTTTAGCCCTATAAAAATTCAATATTTTTCTAAAAATGAAGAAGAATGTCTAATAATTTCAATTAATGTCTAGGTTCCTGTATCTCTTCCCTTTCCTTTTCTTGCCTCTTATCTAATGTGTCTCATTCAAAGTTATACATCTTATTTTTGATATTCTGCCATTGTTTCAGGGCAAATAATCTTTCTTCCTATATCTACTTTCAGATAATAATTATCTGAAGATATTCTCGTAATTTTTGTGAAGCAAGCCAATTACAGAGTTATTCTCCTCCTTTAACCTTTACAATCCTCTAAATATATTTAACATCGTTTTAGTTAAGAGGAGCAATAGCAATGCCAATCTCTTCAGATATCAGTGACTTCACTTTTTTGACATAGCTTGTGAGATACCATTTAAAATATGTGCCATGCATTATTTGCAATAACATGCATACATTTCGGATTGCACTTTCGTATTTTAAATGCTTGATGAATAGATAAAGCAGAGTTAAAATAAAAACATCTTAACTCAAAATTTGCATTGGCTACAAAATGAAAGATGTTTATATTCAAAGCTGGTATTTGTGTTTTTGAACACAGTGCATTAAAAACACTCAGCTGTATTTCCATTAGCATTTGGCTTCCCAGACTATCACAGAAATAATAATTTGTAGCACTATTTTTAATTTTCTCATCTGCAAATTAAATCTAACTTTACTTATAAATTTTGTGAGTGATTTCTGATAAAATTTAATACTTGTATTAATTATACAATGTTATTGATGGCAATCTGAGCTCAAGGTAACCTGATTATTAGACTCACAAGTACTTCACATGAGACAATACAATACATATTTTAAACCTGTAATGGTAAAACTGTTATCATTTTTATTTTGATATTTTCAAATTGAATACATTATCTACATTTGCTTACCTAATGTCAAATAACTATGTTTGAATAATTAACATTTATTAAGACATTTTTCTGCCCAGTGAAATAATAAGCAGTTAATATGTGGAGGTATGATTAAGTTTATTGTTGAAAATTCTATACTATAAAATTTAAAAATATATTCTATATATGAAAGTGAATGTGCAACCAGGCAATGTTATATACTTGTTATATATGTATACATGACAAACTCTGGAATTCAAATACATTCAGCTAATAATCATAACTCGAATTTTTTTTTACTTTTTCATTTCCAAAATAAAAGAATGATTGTAAAGTTTTTTTAAATATGAAACAACTGCAAATTAAAACCTAATGTGAAATAACTGCAAGTTCAATTGCTGTATATAATGAATTATATTAGTAAATCTTTCTTAGTTCTATTTTCTGTCAGTGATTGTAATGATAGAAGAAAGTAAACGTTATTGCTTTGACCTAACTTCCAGGATCCTTTATTATGAGGTAACTAACGTATGCTTTCATAATACTTGTGTTGGAAACAGAGAAAAATAAATTAAAACAAAGTTGAAAGCAAATAGTTGTATGTAGGTTAAAGGGAACAAAATATGGGAGTGGGAAGTGCTTTATACAGAGTCATTATTTGATAGTTGAATATTCGAGCAGAGGCCTGAAGGAAATGAAGACACAAAGCTTGTGGATACTCAGGGTGAGTGGCGCAGGCAAAGGACAAGCCCTGAGCAGGAAAAGAGGACATCCGTGCTATGCTTGAGGAATTGCACAGAGAGCAGAAGTTAGTGAACACCAGAGAGAGAGGAGTGGGTAGGAAATAAGTTCTCAGGGTGCTCAGAAAAAAGAGTGTGGGAAAATCAAAACATCACAAGAAGAGTACACACCTTTCTTGTTATTTTTATTTATTTATTCCTTTTTTATTTAAAAATTTAAAAGCTGACAAAACAACCATGAAGACAACACAAAAACAACCAAATGATACATATTCTCAAGACAAAATGATAGAAATTTATAATGATTGCTATATTATATACTGTTATCTTCAATGAGGTTGTTCAGTCCATTAGACATAAGAATGTAAAACTGATCAGACAATCCAAGACAGTAACAAGCAGGAAAATACAATAAAATAAAAAAAAATTAAAAACACATTGGAAATAATGCAGGCTTCACCATACAAAATAGTAGGAATTTAACTGTAGTAGGTTCTTATACTGCATATCATTTTCAGATCAGTCATCCTAATTACCAAATTCAAGTGTGTAAAATTCGTAAAGAAAAAAGAAAATTTCAAGCATTGACTGTTCCTCTCAGTAAACTACAGACATCAGAATGAATTACACAAAAAGTCTTTGGAAAGAGCTAAGAAATGAGTGAATGATCTATTACATTTAATAATATATTTTGCCTACTGCATGAATCATCTAGTTAGGGCAACGATATAAAATCAGAGGAACTGTTTTCTTTTAAGGGAGTCGGAGTGCAAGATGTGGCTGACTTTGGACAGGGTAGTGGGAAGTACTCTGTTTGTCCGTATATGTGATAGAGAGCTGTACGTGCACATAAGCAGAATGAGAAAGGTAGAAGACAGATGCAGAGTAAGTGAGAAATTGAAATAATTTAATCCAGTGCCAATGTTTAATTTTTAAAAATAGGGTCCCACTTAGTAGCCTGTCATTGAACTCAGCAGCTATCTTCTTGTCTCTGCCTTGGACTGCTGGGATCGTAGGCATGCATCCCATACCCACCTATTTTCAAAGCATATGCCAAAATCTAGCAAGAAAGTTACTTGTAGTATATAACCCTGCAGAAAGATGCTTTTGATCAGAAAAGCCAGAGGGTTTGATATATTTTAATTTTAATGAAAAGAAAGAAAAAAATCTTTCTAGTGTATGAATATATATATATGTATGCCATATGTATGCCACTGTGTAGAATGAATGACTCAAACTCACCTATTATTTCACATATTTACCACCATGTGCTGAAAGCATTTTAAATACATTCTCAACAATTTTCATCTATGCAATATATTTTTATTAATCTGCTTCCCACATCTATATAATAATCTGCAAAGCATTTGCTTCCCATGTCATTGAAACCTTCTACCTTTCAGCCAGTGTCTTCTCCTATCCCCTTCCCCATCCATGCTGCGGTAACTGACATTCTATTTTCAGCATCAGTGACATTGACTTCTGTTGTCTCCACATATAACTCACATCATGCGCTATCTTTCAGTTTTATTTCATTTAGCATAGTGTGCTACAGCTCAGTCCATGTTTTCACATTGAAAAAACTTCCCCGTTTGTTAATGGTGAAAGCTTTATACTGAATGTGTACACTATTTTTACTTTATTCATCCATTGACTAAACTTTGAGATTTATGCCAGACGTTGTCCTTTATTAACAGTGCTATAGTAAATGCAAAAGTAGAGCTATCTCAACAAAATATTGATTTTGTTTCCTTTGCATGTATTCACAGGAGTCAGATGGACATGGCAGTTCTATTTTTAATATTTTAAGAAAACCCCATTCTGCTCTCCATACTGGCTGTACTAAATTTTACTCTCGTCAAGAGTATAAAAGAGTTACCTTTTTGCCAGATCCAAGTCAACATTTATAAACTTTTGGCTTTCTAATAGATATAACCTGAAATGTGATTGTGGTTTTAATTGGCATTTCTCTTTTAATGAATGATGTTCAACATTTTTAATATGATTATTGGTCAGCTACATGACTTCAATGGATAAATATGTATGGGGCTTCCTTATTCATTCTTAAAATTTCACTGTTTGTTTTCTTTATATTGCAGTGTTAGACTCCCTTAGATGTTTTGGATATTAACCATTACCCATTGCTTGATTTGAAAATATGTTCTCCCATGTCATAGATTACCTGTGACCTCTACTAACTATTTCCTTTAGAATATAGAAGCTTTTAAATTTGAGCGGTGCCATCTATATATTTTTGGTTTTCTTACCTGTGTTGAGGTCATATTCAAAATTCTCAAATCCTACACCAGTTTCTCTCTCAGTGAATTTATTGTTCTTTGCACAGGAATGCTATTGATTTTTGAGTGTTCAGTTGAATCCACCTATGGTACTGAGTGTGGTTATTAAATCTAGAAATTTTTGTTGGAGTTTTTGGGGTCTTCTATATAGATTAACTTGTCAACTGTGAATAATGATTATTCAACTGCTTCTCTTCCTCCCCTTATTCCTTTTATTCCATTTGCTTGTCCAATTGCTCTGGCTAATGTTTTCAGAACTGTATGGGATAGGAGTGGTGATACTGGACATCTTTGACTTGTATCTGATTCTAGAACGAAAGCTTTCAGTTTTTGTCCATTTAGTATGGTGTTGGCTGTTGGTTTGTCATAGGTGGCTTTTATCAGATTGAGGTAAAGACCATCTATTCTGATTTACTGTAGGGCTTTTACCATGAAGCAGTGTGGACTTTGTCAAAAGCTTTTTCTGCATGTATTGAGATGATAATGTGATTTTTGTCTTTGACTTTGTTGATATGGTGTATTACAGCACCATTTGCATACGTTGAGTCACACCTGCCCTTCACAATAGCATCCAAGAAAATGAAATACTTAGCAATCAATCTAACAAAGGAAGTAGAAGATCTATTCTTTCAAAATCACGGTACTCTGAAAAAGGAGATTGAAGAGAATATCAAGAAATGGAAAGACATCTCTTGCTCGTGGATAGCAAGAACGAACACAGTGAAAATGGCTATATCCTCGGAATGGTTATACAGATGTATTACAATCTTGATAGAAAATATCACTAGCATACCTCACAGAACTAGAGAAAACATTCCTAAAATTCATTTGGAACCAGAGGAGACCTAGAAGAGCAAAAGCAACTCTGAGCAACAAAGGCAAGGCAGGTGGCACCACAAGCCCTGATTTGAAATTATACTACAAAGCTCCTGTGATAAAATCAGCATGGTACTTGCAAAAATAAATAAGCCAGTAAGTAAAAAAAAAAAAAAGCAGACCTGAGGATCAGTATAACTGAGTAGAAGATGCAGACACAACTATATTTAAACTCAGCCAACTTATCTTTGACAAAGGGGCCAAACATGTCCACTGGAAGAGAGATAGCTAATAAACAGTGCTGGAAAACTGGCTCTCTACATGCTTAAGACTAAAATTGGGCCCATGTCTATCCTCATACACTGAACCAAAGTCAAAATGGATCCAAGATTTAAATACAAAAACATAAACACTAAATCTACTGGAAGAGAAAACAGTCAGAAATCATCCTTTTTTGCAGTAAACATAGATAAATAAAACTAACATGCTAAAAAAGAATAAAACAACCTATACCGAAATCTGGTATCCTATGCTTTCTTCTAGTATATAGTGTCTTTCAGGAGTTGTGTTCATGTTTTTACTCAGTTTTCAGACAACATTTGCATATTCTGATTTTGTGTATGGCTCACTGTCTTTTTTCCAAGTTCATATCCAGCTTTAAATAGAAATATTTGTTAGAGATTATCACTTTCTGTTATGTGTCCTTGGCACATTTGACAAAGAACAGTTGACCATAGATTATATGTATTAGGGTTCTCTATTCTGCCTCCCTGATCTCCATGTATCTTTTCTTCCATGTCTATACAATACTCTTTTGATTAATATAGCTTTGTATTTATTTTACAATCAAATTTTGTGATGTCTTCAGTTTGCTTATTTTTGCAAAGATGTGCACTTGTCTCTGATGGCTATATATAATGTATTATATGATATATATGTGTATATAGATATATGCTATATATAGTATAACATATATAACATTATGCAAACATCATACAAATAACTATAAAGTCTATATTGAAAAGAACTATTAGAAAATAGTTCAATAGTTCAAAAACAACAAACAATTGGTAATATTTCTATTCACCAATAACCAACTGTTTGAAAAAGAAATGAGGAAAACAATCCCATTTATAGAAACTACAAAAAGAAAATTTACTTGAGAATAAATTCAACCAAGGTAGTGAAATACATCCATACTGAGGAACTGATCTGCAGATTTGACAACATATTGACAAAAATCTTAGTAATTATTTTTACCACTGGAAAAAAAAATACTAAATTTTATATGGAACTGCTGACGATCTTAAATAGACAAAGAAATCTTAAGCAGTACGTACAAAGTTGTTAACATTTTCCTATCTTTTGATTTTTTAATTTAGTATAAAAGAAACAAAGTTTATTTAAATATATATATATATATATATGTTTTGATTAAATATTGTGTTTGTTCAAATAAAAATATTTGCAGCAGCAAAAGGCACACTGCAACTACATGCCCTCAAATTATTTCCTTTGGCTTCAAACACCCTTATTTATCATTCTTGCCACTCTTTGAGACAGTTCAGGAGGTCTCTTTCCTGAGTGTCTTTATAAATGGTGATTTAAAACAATGGTAAACACTGCTGCTGATTGCTGTCCAGTGGGGGACGCAGGCTTGGGCAAACACGGTGGTGCGACCCCGTCCACAGTAATCATTGGTTGTGGCACTGGGAGCTGTCCAGCTCTTCCTAGAGTCCAAATGGCAATGAATGGTGAACATTTTGAATCTACTCAGGACAAGCAGACAGTCATGAGAACTCAAGTGAAGACACTCGTGGAGGAAGACATCAAGAACAGCTTCAGAAAATGGCAATAACAATGGCATAAGGGTGTCTGAAGTGAGCAAGTTTGCTACTTTTTTTCACATTCCTAATGATCTCCACTTTTGTCCAACTCAGATTTCATATTAGTTTTGGACAAAACCATCAATCTATATTGGTAAAATTCTATACAATACAATAAATGTGTTCTCATTTTCAAGTATTACCTCATAAAAAGTGAAGGCTTGTTGCTTTTTTGACATGCATAATGATGTCCACATTTCTCTACATGGTATAAGATTAGTTAAGTTTACATTTTAATTAAAAGTTATTGACTCTTATTTTTATCTCATTTGCAAAGGATAAAATTTACTTACCAATAAATCTGTTTAATGTTTATTCAAAGTGGTATTTTTCTGTTGGTGAAAACACAACTGAACTTGAGTCTCTGGCTTACATGGAATACCATCATGCTTTATCTCAAAGGGCCACTGGTGAAATTATAGATAATGCGGCAAATCTGGCATCAAATGAACATTAAAGAATCACTTTACAAATGGAATACTAGTTTAAAAGCTTCTTCACAATGTAGAAACACCCAAGAGAATACAGAGAGAACCGACAGGGTGGGGAAAATTGGCATCTATTGTTTAGACAGGGGGCTAACATTCAGAAAATATAAAGAACTCAAAAAATTAGATTTTTTGTACAGAGCAAACAGCAATGGAGACTGAAGTTTGGGTAAAGTACCTGAATACATTTTAGCTGTCTTATATTCCAACTACTAGGGTATTTGGGAGAACTGAAAGTATAATACCTGTTGTTCCTGAACACACTCAAGTTCAAGAATTTAAAATGAATCTATACAACCTCTATTCGATAAAACTTAATCCTTTGCAAAGATAGCATATAAATAGATTTTTAATCTTTGAGATAAAAATCAGCATTTTCTATAGTTCTAACACAGGGAGAAAAATTAATATAGAGATAAGTTTTAAAATGTTAAACTTATATTACTTCTTCGTGGGAAAGATAATCCACATCTTCTGGTGGGTTATTATGAAGAATGAAGGACTAAATATAATTCCATTAAAGATTAATGATTATAGCCACGAGTGAGAAATACATAAAGAAAATTTACCTTAACCCCAATAATGGTTTATACTTCTAAAACTTTACAGTAGTCCAGAAAGCTCTAGCTGCTTTCTTAAAATCTCTTAATTCAATGCTAATGGAAACACTACGTTTTTGGTTTATTGCATTGCAACTGCATACCAGTTGTTTGCCCCACAATGCTGCCTGTAGGTGGTGGACTACCACAATTAATATAACTAATAGCAAACATTAAGTAAGCCTTTACTATGTACAGGCACTTTACACGTTTAATTTAATTTAATTTAACCACCACATAAACCCAGTTTCGGTAGGATTGCACTGCTACTAAACTAAGGAAATGTTACATCATCGAAGTGACATTTAACGTTCAAGCGCTTTCCAACAATATCTCCCATTGTTATTTCATTAGGGTCACAAAGAGGACTGTGAGATTTCCAGAGAAGAGAGTATGGATCTTCATGCAAATTGTGACTGAGTCTTTTATAAAATCGGCACATTTTCTAAATTTAATACATTTGAAACTAGATTAAATTATTCAACAATAGACTGTCTGGAATATTTTGGCTATTTGTTTAAAATCTGTCCTCAAACACATGCTGCATGTGTTTTATAGATGAACAATATAATCTGAGTATAAGGGCAATCTACTAATGGTTCAAGCATATACCTGAAATTTTCTGTAATTTTAATGTCAACCAATGTTCACAATTTATTATACAAAATTATTGAAAGCCATATGTGCTGTGACAATGTGGAAGTCAGTGTACTAGTAATACACTCTTAACAAAATGTTGAGAGACCTCCAGAGACAGAGAAAATCAATCGGAGATTCCCGGAAGGAACCAGCAGAGCATCATTAGGTCTGGGATAGTGTGCATAGCAAGCAGTCATTTTCAAAGCACAACCGAGTAGAAATGAAGTGTGTGTAATCACAGGGATGCATACATTACAGATAAGCTACCCATACTTTGATAGCCCCCTGGATGAAAAGATTTATTTCACTTCCTCCCAATAGATCATTATTATAAGATACAGGAAATTAGATGAATGCAGGGAAATTCAACTGTTATCCACTGATTAATGACAAGGTATCTCTCTTTAGTTATATTTGTTATTTTGATCTGAAGGGCAAGATATTTTCTAAATGCTTTAAGTAACCAAGATCTACAAACATGAGAATGAGCAAATTCTATGACAATATATGTTCAAACTTTATAAACCTATTGAAAATCTCAAAATTGGCAAAAAAATGGAGACATATACAATCAAAAATAACAATAGCCCATATGTTTATTCATGCACCTACGCCAAAAGATTTTCAATAGAGACGAAAATGACACAAACTAGAGAAATACCTTCAATAAATGATGCTGGATAAGTTAAATGACAAGATGCAAAAGAATAAAACTAGATCCCAGCCTTTTGCCATATACAAAAACCAGCTGGAGAAGGATTACAGACCTAAATATAGAAACAAACTCTACAATTAGAAAAAAATACAAGGGAAATAGTTTATGGGATTGGACAGGGCAAGAATTTGGGGGCACAACTCTAAAAGACCAGACAGTAAATACAGAAATATGATTGCTTCTTTGACCTTTGTTGGCTTGTGATCAGTGAATCTATTGCCAGCTGTGTGCATCAGTTTTCATCATTCTGTGTAGTTTTGTCTGTAATTGAGATGTATTTCCAGCAACAAATGAAAAACTGTTGTTCAGATTTCAAAAAATGGAAATATAAACAGTTTATTAGGATCAGAGGTTGAGATGATGAAAAGAAAAACTATATACCATAGATTCAGATGTTAATAAAATTGATACTTCACCAATTCAAAAAATTAGTATTAATTTATATTTTACAGTGAAATACCTCTTTAACATCATGCCTCTTTAAAAAACTAAAATCAATATCTAATTACAAATTGTGATCATTAAACAAACCATGTTTATTTTATCTACCAGTAAAATCTATGTAGTTTTGAGTTACTATTTACATAACTATAAATACGCAAAATTAGTAATCTTATTTTATACATATTTGCTTAACTATGAGTAAAATTGTAATCATAGAGGTAGTTGCTTAAACATATTCACCACGGTGAAAAACATGATTAGAACAATGTTCTTTAGTGATCAAGCATTATCCCATTATAGGCACTTTAACTTACTTTCACAGTTTTTAAAATGTCAAGATCTTCATATTGAAGAAATCTAATGTTCTTCATAAGCAAACATATACTTTTTCCTCAGGAGATAGGAGTATTGCTTTAAGTATCAATTTTATCAGGTGATCAGGTGGATAATGAAAACATTGTCAAAATTTGATTCCATTTACAATTCCTACACGTGCACAGGTATCAGGAACTTGCACTATCTGGCCTGAACATCTGCGGCAGAATAACATATCCAGGTTCCGAGTAACCCTGTTACGTCCTTTTGATTCAGTAGTATTTGTACTCTGGCATTCAGCGCTACATTCTGAGCCCAGTACTTACAAGATGTTTCCTAAAACTTTCTCCTACTTTTTGTCAAGTCAATGAAAAATAATTACTCGAGATTGTCATTGATATATATATATATATATATATATATATATACATATATATGCCTATATATACACATACATATATATATTCTTTTGAACAGTAAAAAAAGATTAATTCCATAGTTTACATTCAAGGTAAATTTGACAGCATTTCAAGGTCTACTAAAATGCAGTCAAACATTTGTTCTGCTACATGGCTATGTATTTTGATAAAAGGTAAAATGTTATACATCGTTATAGTATTGCCAGAATAAATATACCATCCAATTAACTGCTTTGCTCATATAATAAATAGTGAGCATTTAATTTTAAAGAGATATCTGAGAGTATTGTTTAAAGTGACTGTAATGCCTAAATATTCATGCCTTAGAAAGCTTTCACAGCCTTTGTATCTTTTAAAAGAGTAGAAAGAACAAGAAAACCACACTCAAAACTAATACATGGTTTTCAAAGCAAAATGATAGGAATTAGCAGTGGTTGTTATATCACATATTGTTATCTTCAATGAAGTTGTTCAAATTACCAAACATAAGAATGTAAGATTGATCAAACCATTAAAGAGAATTTTTAAAAAAGAAAAAAAAAACAATAGAAATGATCCAGAGCTTCACTAGACAAGATGGCAGGAATACACTAATCATTGTTAAATTGCGTATTGTTGTCTTCAGATTCGTTGTTCAGATTTCCAGATATAAGCATGCAAAAGTGTTACAAAAGTAAGCACTAGCTATGCCTTTCAACAGACCATTAGACATCAGCAGTACATTTATCCCAGCCGCCCTCCCATACACACATCTAGTTCATTTGGGAACCCTGTATCATTTTTGGTTTTGCTTTGTTTTGTTTTTGTCTATATTGTTGTTATTTTATTTTTTTAATTCTCTTTAAACAAAAAAAAACTAATACGCATGCCCATAATCCAGCACACTAGAGGCTGAGGCAGGAGAATGAGTGTCATGAGTTTGAGGTGACCCTTAACTACATGGAGAGTTTAAGGCCATGTTGGACTTTAAAAACAAGACCCTTTCTAAAAAAAAATTCTAAAAGGTCCTTAATAAAATTAATAATTTAATAATGAGTTACTGGATTTTGCAAATCTATAAAATTCTCTAAATTTCTACAAGTTCATTCAAATAATTGATGGATGCTTTATAATTCAGAGAACTCTGAATATCACTTAATTCTAGACGTTATAACTTTTGTCAACCTGTAAACAGAAAATGAATGATACAATTTATCCTTGAAAAAAGATAATACACATATATAAATACATATACGTGTATTTAAACACAGAAACTAATTTGATAACACATACCACATATGTATACATTTATTATTTTGAACCTAAACATGACAGGATATAGATGACTTTATTTAATTTCTTTATACCAACATAAAAATTTTGTTTCAATATGGCATAGTGTAGAAAATATCAACTTGCATTCAATAAAATTATTTAAAGAAAATAAAATTTGTATTAACAAAACATTTAATTTTTTATATAGTCATAAAAATGTTCTCAAAGTTGAGAAGATGATGAAGAAGGAACAATTTTTGATGACTATTGAAAATAAATTTAGGTTAATTGGGAAAATGCTATTTAAACATAATTCCTTTATCAATATCAGTATAATGTTTTATATGTATATTCATTCACTAGAAATATGAAATAAAAGTGGACATGACTTCTACTAATATAGATTCACATTTACTCATTAATAGTACTTTAAATGAGACAGTAATTAATAAGTGACTTAATTAGTGAAACTAATATGGGGAACTCATATTTTAGGAATTAGGTTTTAAGTCTACATTCAACAGATGATTGAATTCCGATAAATGAAAATGTTTGATTTAACGATTTAAAGTTTCGGTCAATTTATTGTTCAGCTGGATAAAAGGTTCTTTGAATAAATGTTATTATTTACAAAGTAAACCTATTTCTGTATTATATCATTCTTCAGTATTTTTAAGTTTAAAAATTTTTTCTTTTATTCTGACTACATAATCTAATGGATTAGTTATATTTTATAATATTATAATTTGTAGTAATTATTAAATATAACTGATATGTACTAAAGAAGTATATTTGAACAATATTTTATAATTTTCAATTATTTTATAGATTTTGAGTACAAATTGTCTATATATTACAGCCAATGCCAAACACTTCTTAACCTATTGTACATATTTTGCATCTAGAGAAAAATTTAAATCATCACATGAAAATAATCAGCATAAGAATAGTACTAATTCAATTGTCAGGATGTATCAGGCTGAGTTTAAAAAAGACATAACAGCATGACTGCTTTAACTCAATCTTTGTAAATAGCTATCAATTTTTAAAATATGACATTTCCTTTTTACTCATTTATTTACTACAGTTTTATCTTTACTGTCCAGTTATCTTTTGATTATCAGTATATTTCTGTACAATTTTTCAAGGTTTTATCCCTGGAGTACAGTGCATTATCATTATGTACACTGCCTTTGGCTGAATGATGAACAACTGATGAATAGCGGCAGACAGTGACGGAGGCGACGTGATACTCCACCATCCATGACCTCCGTCTGTTATTCATGTGCAGCTCTTGTGCCACGTTTATACTCTGCGTTTGCTCACATTTTATATGCCATAGTAACTGTAGTTTGTCCCAGGTGTTGTGCAATTTAACTAAAGCCATTGGTCGGGCCAGGGATATAGCTCAGTGGCCGGGCAAGTGTGAGGTCCTGAGCTTGATTCCCAGTACAAAACAAAAATTAAAGTAACCTCAATCATGGTAATAGAAATTTATGCTTCTAGGATCAGTATAAGACAAAGTTGCCTTTTGTGTGTGTGTGCGTGTGTGTGTGTGGTACTGGGAATTCAACCTTTGCAATAAACTACATCATCTGTCCTTTTTTGAAATTGCTATATATGGCAAAACCTTGGCTTTCCAGCACAATTCAATCTGGAAGCACACTTGTAATCCAAAGAACTTGTTTTTTGTGGTTTTTTTTTTTTTTTTTTTTTTTTTTTTTTTTTTTTTTTTTTTTTTTGTCGGTACTGGGGATTGAACTCAGGACCCTGTGCTTGCTAGGCAGGTGCTTATTCCACTGAGCTATATCCCCAACCCATCCAAAGCACTTGTATATCAAAGTGAATTTCCCCATAAGAAATAGTCAAAACACAGAAGATTCTTCCCACAACCCAAAAATATTCATACAAAAATTATTTAAGTGATAAAATATAACACAAAATAGTAAAGAAAATACAAACTATGAAGGAAAATAAATTAACCTGCGCTTACCTTTGAAAAACTTCCTCGCTAGGGTGAGGGAGACAAGAGAGAATTATGGGGTAGGATGGCTTTCACTATTGCAACCGAAATCAGCGCTACCTATTGACTTAAGGAAAATCTTTCCATGCAAATTTGTCAAGGGATCTGTCCAATGACACTTGCTGTTGCTTCCATTTCAGAACTTCATGGAAATGTGACACTGCATTGTGGTTAAACAGACTCATCACGCTCACTGCTGCAGCCTTATTTAGCCCATGGTTTTCTACAAAATTCTGCACTGTTTCTCACACTTTACACAGCTGCCTCATCTTGTCAGTGATTCCCTGGTTGTTTCTCCTCCTCCTTTGTACCCTAGGTCTCCTCCCTAACCTCTTGTTGAGAAATGATCACCCACTATTGCGCACACAGAGAGAGGAGGCAAGAGAGGGAGAGCTGAACCACTGGCTCAGTGTGATCATGTGGCTATTGGCCTCATGTATTACTCCAATTGTAACACATTGCTCAGGTGTCAAAACTTATTAGAAATGTTTTCTCATCTTCTGGAATGCTCAGAGAACAATTTATTTGCAATCCAAGGTTTCACTATATATTCTGTTATTCAGTTTGTGTTGTTCTAATTAAATTCTACCACTAAGAAATTAATACGAGTTTCTCTCATGTTTTTTGATATAAAAATATTTACAGTACTTTGAAATGATGGGACCAATTTTAACTGAATTGTTATATGAGACTGGTTAACTTGTTTTTTTAATTTTAAAAAGAGAAAGAAAAAATAAAAACTGATAGAGTTTCAAAACAGGATAATAAGAAATTAGCAATGGCTAATGTATTGCATATTGTTGTCTTCAAAATAGTTGCTCAGATTTCAAGATATTGAGAAGACAAAATCAATCAACCAATAAAAGCAGAAACTGATCTTTTCAATGAACTAAAAGAAATCAGTAGTATAATTATGACATCTGTGATATTATATATATATATATATATATATATATATATATATATATTCCTTTTCCTTTTCTCTTCCTTCTGTTCTCCTTTCCCCCATTCCAGTTCCTACTTTTTGAGCAGTTCCTTTCCCTTTCTAAATATCTGTTCCAGATTTTGGGTCGTATTTACTCTTTTTCTCCATTGTTGGTGGGACTGTAGACTGGTACATTCATTATGGTAATCAATGTGGAGATTCCTCAAAAAACTAGGATTAGAGCTCCCATTTGACCCAGCTATTCGCCTTCTGGGTATTTTGCCTGAATTAAAATCATCATATAACCGCAGTACATGTACACTCATTTTTATAGCAACACAATTTGTAATAGCTAGATCTTGGAAACAACAAAAACACTCATCAACTGAGGAGTGTATAAAAAAAGATGTGGTATTTTTATATAATAGAGTGCTACTCAGCTCTAAAGAAGGATAAACTGGAGGCTTTTATAGGTAAATGGATGCAACTAGAGATCATGCTCATAAGTGAAATAAATAAAACTTGCATGTGTGAACATCATACTGTCTCCCTAGTGTAAGATACTAAAAGAGTAACTTGTTTAATTGTAGGGAATTAAATAATTTTGGAATATTTGTTTTTATGCATTCAAATATCTACCTATTTGTAGCATTGAGAGTTTATATTTTGCTAGGTATATTATGACTTAGTGGCTCTAGATTTAAAAAGATGACATAGAACAAAGCCCATGCAGCCTTTTCATTAACATAGGTTTTTTACAATTTTAATTCATTTTATGAAAAAATAGATACTGTCTACATGTTTTTCTTTTCAGAACTCTTTGGTTTTCAACTAATTTCACTTAGGTGTTGAAAATCCATTCTTACATAGTTGGATATTTCTGATAGAATGTAATCTGTTTTGATGCTTATTTCGTCTCTGTATTGTGCATTCTTTATATTTTGATGTTTTGCAATTTTATTTTTAATGAAATCTTGCCTAGATGTAAACAGTAATGACTCTAGCAATGCTCCTAGGCTTTTGCTCTGATAAGCTGTGATTTTAAGTTTATTTTTCCAGTTTTGTGAGCGATGGTGTTCCCTGTACCACAGTTTTCTGATGGGTCTCAGTACAGTTGTGTCCATATTGTTTCCTGTCTTGAGGATAAGATTGATGACTTCCAAGGCCTTCAGCTACCAACTAGACCCCACAATTCTTGCTCTTATATTTTTGAAGGATAATTTTCTGAAAACAGAATTCTATGCCTGTGAATCTTTCTTCTAACACTTTATTTTTCCTCACCTTTCTAGTGGTTGGGTTCCAAAGAGAAAACTGATGCAGGTTTTAGTCTTGTTCCTGTGTAGAAAAGATGTTTTTTGCCCTCTGACTACTTTAAAAAATTTACTTTTTATATTTTGTAGTTTGAACATAATAAATATAAATACATATATCTTGGTATTTATATTGATAGCATTATCTGATTTTGTTGTCTGTAATTAGTTTTGAAAATTCTAAGCTAATATTATTTCAAATATTTCCAGTGTTTCTTTTTTCACCTATTTCTGGGTTTCATTATTCATATGTTATATTCATTGTAATTGTCCCCTAAATTTGGGATACTTTAAAAATTCTTTCTTTCTTTACTCTTACATGTGACAGTCCCTGTCAATGCATCCTTGAAATATTCTTTGCTCAGCCATGCCCATTTCAGTAATTATTCTATCAAAGAAATCTCTCACATCTGGGACAGTGCTTTTCACTTCCAGCACTTCCAATCTGGTCATATACACAGTGAAAATATGTTCTCATGTATAACCCACTAGTGTGATGAGAATCCATAACATTAGTAACATTTATCTGAAATCCCCAGGCTTATAGTCCCAGAGTCTCTGGGACACTTGAGTTTGCTTACAATGATTCTTCTTTTTTCAGATAGAAATCTGATTTTAAGAATTGCTCATTCTAAGAAAAGTTGTTGAAATTTCAGCTTTTCTCAACTTTTCACTGATTGAGAGAAATAATGAAAAGGTTTATTATTTTTAATGTATGCATTAACATTTTTCTTAACATTTTGTTCACACATTTTATTTTGTGTTGTTGTTCTGTTTGAGATAAGATCTCACTATACAGTTCAGGCTGGTTTTGAAGTCACTTTGTAGCCCAGGTTGGCATCAAGCACTCAGTGATCCTCCTGTGTGAGACTCTCAGGTACTGGGACTGCAGGCAGTTGCCACCATGCCCGGCTCTCACGTTTATTTACTATGTGTTCTTTGTCGTAGTCTTACCTGAGCCGTTGGCTCACAAGAGTAACAAAAGTTCCTTGAGATATTTTAATATTGTTCTCTTACTAATATTCTCTACACTCAGTTTAATGTAGTTGGTGGGGGGTATAGATTCTCATGTTTGGAAGGAGATAAACTCCTCCTTTCTTTAGAAGACAGATTGGAAACTAAATTGGGGAGCAGCTACAGTGAGATTATAGAGCTCCCTGCAAACCCAGGGCCTGAACTGCCAGTTCCAGTGCGTCCTCACTTTGAGGTTCAATCACTGAACAGCTCAATTTGCCGAATTAGTTGTTTGTAAAGATGTTTTATACAAAATACTCTATATACGGGCATAACGAAATAGAAGGTGACAACTACCTGATTTCAGTATTTTAAAATTGGGAACATAGAGGTAAAATAACAATTCAGTTGTATTGGAAAATACACTAGGTTATTTTAAATGGAATGGGAATATGAGGTGACTGATGGCAGAGGAATAATTCAGAGGAAAATAGCACACATTAAGAAAGCACATTAAATATGATTAACCAAATAGTGTGCCTTACACACCTTCATGCCTGTCTCCCCAAGTAACCTGATGTGGCACTTTGGCCTGACATTAATTCTTTGGGAGTGAAAATGCTAAGTACTGCTTCAACATCAGTCTGATTTCAGAGGCCAAGTCTCCACATGAATAACCGCTTCACTTACAGTATTTATAATAACAAAGCAGTGCTGCTAAACTGTCTTTGTGACTATCTTCATTAAGGGCAACATGAAAATGGCCAGGATCAAAATTACATAAAGTTGACATTAGCTATTTTTCCCCTTGTACCAGGAATCAAACTGCGGATCTTGCAGTTGCTGAGCAGGTGCTGTGACGCTGAGTTATATCCCCAGGCCAAACTGCATAATTTTGAAAGTTTCTGAAATAGTGGAATTCCTTAGGGTCTAAAACTTACCATGTGACAGGCAAAAGGAAATACAAACAAATGTGTTCTACCTGGGCTCAATAGATTGATAGTTGTTCAACAATTATTATCTTTTAAGTCACCTAAATTCAATTGAAAACTCTAAATATCATGTTTTTCAATATCCAAATAGTTTCCAAAAACACATTTCATATAAAACTACCCATTAGTCTGGTAGACTTTGACAAAGTACAATTAGAACATGAACGTGCTAATTCAAATTATACCAAATTCTTCCTATTGTGAAAACTAGCTCTTTCCAAACAAGATTTCTAAAGTTCGACTGAGATTTGGCTCATATTTTTCATAGATATGTGGCACTGAGGTGGCTCATTGTTGAAAATATATATTTATAAATGTATAAATATATCTATAACTCTGTCCTGGCAATGTCACTACTGTGTCAGGAATATGTCCCTTTTCAGAGAAAACGTGAATGCAACTGTTAGAGTTGTACAGGACCTAATGGGAAAATACATTAAATCTTTTATCACCAAACCTCCTACTGTTCATGTGCTTCAGCTGAAATCATGTAGTAGTAAAGTCTCAGAAATTGTTTTCATAACATTTTTAAATATGTATAAAATAATGCTTCAGTTCCTCATTAACAGAATCATTTTTACCCTCTCATCTTGACATTGTTTGTAGGAGTTCAGCAAATTTTAAAAGTTGCTGCCGGGAAGTGATAAAGTAAACTTCTCAATGGCTTTTTGACACCTGAGAAACAGCAGCTAAACACATCTTAACCGAAGGAAAACATCTCAATACAAAACTGTAGTACCTAGTAAAGAAAAAAGGAGTAAATTTTTTTAGCCTTTCTGAAATATTGACAATACTTAAAGATATTGTTTTAATTGATTTTATATGAATTTTGTCTTAAATGGTCTTTCTGTTTAATTTCCTAATTAATTTGCATAATTTTTAAGACAAAGGTAATGCATTTGTCCATATTAAAGGACTCCTATAATAAATATATTTTTATGTGTACTGTTGAAACTTACACCTAGGATGGAACTGTGATAAATACATGTACTAAATATGTAAAGTATATCCTAATCTTACATTTGCTTTTGTTTCTAGACTTTATTCTCCGTATCTCTCTTATGCTGGACTATGCTCTGTTATTACAGCCAAAATTTAAATGTCTCTAATAGTACCATAAATTTGAGAAGTTTTAAGTCTTTGCTTTTATATACCCTAGCAAGTTTTGCTTATTTTCTTTAATGTAAATTTATTTTGTAACTGATACCTAAATATAAAAATATTAAGGGACAATATGCAATGTTCCATTCATTGTCTAAACTGTATAATGTTAAAATTAAAGTAAAGATACCCATCTCTTGAAACATTTACTATTTCTTTTTGGAAAAAATGTTCAGAATTCCTTGCTGTATCTTTCTGAAATGTACAGTATTTAATGTTGTCTTTGTCCTTTCTAATATGCAATAGCACAACAAAGCTCCTTATTCCTAACTTAGCACCCACGCATCACCTTCCGTCCATGCCTCCGTCCCTCCTACGCCCTCCCCTCTCTGTCAACCACAATTCATTTATGTTGTCTTACACCAACCTTCTATATTTAAATATGTTTTTTTAAATCAAGTACTTCTTGCCTTTCTGTACCTGGCATATTTCACTTCATATAATTTCCTCCAGGTTGATCTATGATACCACAAGTGATTCAAATACAAGTTTACCTTCTATCTCATTCACTCCTGTTGTTCTGGGTTTCATCTAGCAATTTGTATCGCTTCACAATCCACCCCTCTTCAGGACCATTTTTCTCTATGTTCTTACACCCTGAGTAATTCCATCCAAAGTCTTGCTTCACTTACAGACTGTACATTGCTGAGTTATGCATTTTGATCCCTCTGTTGAGGGTGAAAGTTCCCTCCCCCATGTATTGGTTGAGATTCTGTAGAAAAAAAAAACTCAATGAATGAAAATATCACGGAATACAGTATTGATATGCTAGGGGTTAATTACATGCACTTACAGGATCAGCAGCCCTGAGGATGGCCACAGTGGACAGCTGAATAGTCATAGGGTTGAGTAGCTACTAAGATGAAGAAGTTGAAAACCTTGGAATAAGAATATCAAAAATTCATATGAATTAGAGACTGAAGACCTCTTAGCTCCTTGGAGAGATGTTGATAGGAATCTGTGTTCAAACATTGAAGAAATTGGTGTCTGTTGATTTTTTAGGCATTTTTCTCATGGCTGACACACAACACCCAGCACTCAGAAATTAAACACAGAGAAGCACATGTTGGCCTACGGGTTCAATGTATCCATTCCAGGGTCATGTGACTGCAAGGCAGAAATAACGTGGTGAAAAGGGCCCTGAGGAAGAAAGCTCTGTTTCCATGACAACAGAGAAGGAGAGAGGAAAAAGAGGTACCAGAATCAAGAATACACCCTTTGAGATTATACTCCAGGGACCCACCACCAACCAGGTCCCTCTTCATAATGGCAAGGCAGCTATAGGGCCCCAAATGTCCAGCCACGACCTACAGCCCCCACTCTGAACATGTGAGGATTTGCGGGGACATTCCCAGTCTGAACCATAACAGACCTCTACACCAATGGCAATAGCGACGTACACACTCACTCCAGCAGATTGGAGCTTTTAAAGCACATCAAACTTCACCTGGGCTTCAAGCCAATGGATTGGTACCGCCACACACAGGGTAGAACGTGTCATCCGAGGGTGTTGATGTACATGCCGATCATCTCTGGAAACACTCCCACGGACGTACCTAACACACCTACAACTGTGCTTTCCTAATCCACCAGGGAGCTCTTAATCTAGGCAAGCTGACATCATGATTATTGATCACACCCACCACCAACAGGTCCTCTTCTCCTGGATTTTACAAAAGTAATTCAACTTGGCTTATTCAAACTGTTTCATCTTTTCCTTCAAAAATTCCTTTTTTCTCTCCATTATTATTCTATGACAGGCCTATTCTGCTCTTTCCTTGATCTTACCTTTTCAAATATGTACTATGGTCAAGTGACTACTAGAACTATGTTCTCTATTTTTTTAAATCCTTTAATCTATTTATTTCTTCTCACCCCAATATAGTTATCACAGAATTCACATCGTTATGTAGTCTGTTTATACTATGTCCTCATCCTCTGGTTTTTCCCTATTCCTCTTTCTCTATCCATTACAGTATGATGGGCTTCCAAAATTCCCAATCTCTCTCTCTCTCTCTCTGTCTCTCTCTCTCTCTGTCTCTCTCTCTCTCTGTCTCTCTCTCTCTCTCTCTCAGTTCATTTCTTCCATTTTTTCTTTACCACATATGTGTGTGTGTGTGTGTGTGTGTGTATGTATGCGTGTATATATGTACACATGTATGTATTTACTTACAGACAGGCTCTCACTAAATTGCTAGTTTGCCAGACTGGACTCAAATTGCAATCTTCCCAGCTCATCCTCATAGTTAGGTTTCCAGGCACGTGCCAACTTTCTCAGATGGTCTTAATTTATACTTTTACATTTTAAACTCAAAATTTATTTTAATTAAATGCACAAAGAATTAATCAATTTAAAATTCCAAAATTCTCCTGTGCAATATACTCCCTGTAACATTTGAGGAATAAATATTACTGGACAGCTTTAAATTCTTAATAATGAGGAAACCTCTCTTTCTTGATTACTCAGCCCTTTAAGAATATGAGGCCTCTAAAAATTAAGTGAACCTTGTAATTATTACACCAGGGATGGTTTCTATGCATACTTAAAAATCAATAACAGCTTCTTTATGTTCTTCCTCCCTGTCCACTGTCACTGACTAAGGGCTTTGTAATTACCTGACCACAGTGTAAATAGATCAGATCAGATCGCTAATATTCAGGGATAGATAGCCCTTAATGTAATTACTGACATGTACTAGAGTACAAAATCTGAGAATATGATCATGTCCCTTGACAGAATGAAACTTAAAATCGTATTCTGTCCCGCGATACACAGCTGGCGGGCAGTAAATAAGTGGGGAGACAGTAATGGAAAACACAGTAGCTATGTCAGTTCAATTCCCCCGCAATGCTCGATACCACATATAATGTAAATGCGACTTGGAAACTGTGCTTACTATTTCAGTGAGAATATTTCGGATACGGTGACATACTTCTGCATTTACACAGGAGTAAGACAATGTATTACTTTAATTCACTGCTACAATGAATTGCCATAAACTTAGTGGCTTGAAACAACATATATTCACTCTCTTGTGACGATATAAATTAAAAGTGTCACTGGGCAAACTAGGTGTCTGGAGGTTTTTTGTTTTTGTTTGGGTTTTTCGAAGTCCCACAAGAAAATCTGTATTCTTTTATTTGTTAGCTTCTAGAGAGATATTGGTATTCCTTGACTTTTGGACTCCTCTTGTTTCCAAAGCCAGAAAGGTTAGATTAGTTCTCTTACACTTTACATTACAATGTTTATTTATTGTTATTTTTCATGCCAAGAATCAAACTCAGGACCTTGCACTTGCCAGGCAGGCACCTATGACACTGAGCTATATCTCTGGCCTGACACATTATGTCTTGATGGATCTTCTTCTTCCTCTTCCTCTTCCTCTTCCTCTTCCTCTTCCTCTTCTTCCCCTTCTTCTTTTCTTCTTCGTCTTCATCTCCTCCTTCTCCTCCTCCTTCTCCTTCTCTTCCTCCTCTTCTTCCCTCTTTTCCTTCTCCTTTTTCTTCTTTCTCCTGGTACTGGGAATCAAATTCAAGGCCTATTGTTTGCAAGACAGGCACTGTGCTGCTGAGCTATAACTCTGGCCCTTCCTGCATCCTTTTAACTCTCACACCTTCCATTTCAAAAGACAATTTGTGATCATATTTATAACATGTAGATCATTTACAACAATTTATTATTTTCAAAATAAACTGATTAGTGTATTAATTATGGTTTACCAGACAAACCTAACAAATAGGTTGTGTGGATACATGGTGAGAAATTAAGTTTAGGGAATTATTCTATATGATTGGAGCTAACAAATCTAAAATCTTCGGTCCAGATCCACAGATGAAGACCCACACTTGAGCTGATATTGCATTTCCATCCTGAAAATAGTTTGAAGGCAAATTTTCCTATATTTCCTGGGATACTAGTCCTTTATTAGTAAGAAGACTTTCAACTGATTTGACAAGTATCCTTTACTTTATGAGAAGTTATGAATTTCCTCAATGTGTATAGGTATAAATATGTCTTTTGAAAGGCTCTCACAGAACATGGAGAGTAATGTTTGACTGACAGTCTCGGTTCCTGCCTGGCTAAGTTGTCTACAAAATTAACCTTAAAAGTAGCAGTCTTCATTTCAGTGGCAAAATTATTATTTTTTTACCTCGAAACCTAACGTACCTGCAGTCTTAGTGGTTTTAAATACTGGCACTGAATTTTATTATTGTGGTGGGTTAACTAATGGGCAACTTGCAACATCCAGCTGAACTGAATTGGCATGGTGCTGGGTGTGGAGGGTCCACCTGGGGATTGTTGCCAACAGCATTAAAAGGAGAACTGGAGAGGAAGAGGTGGTTAAATTTGTCACACAGGCTTGCCTAATATGAACTCAGCTGTTGTTAATCATTGGAGGAGCTTGGGTCCTCACTGTCACGGAGGATGGCTACGATTCTCTTTGGGGGAGCTCTGATACTTACTTTGAGTGTTGCTAAGTGGCTCTGTTGCAGATCCCTCAGCCTGCTCACAGATCTTTCACCTGCTAGTGCAGACTTTCTGGCTTTTGCCACTGACCTTTGGGCCTTCCCAGTGCAGATTCTTGATACAGACTTGCATGAAAAATTGTCCTGGGCTCTAGGTCCTCAGCGGGACTCATGAAGGACATTGCCATGAGATCCAGGCCCTGAGCTGGTGGATACTTTGGGTCTCTAGTGTGCGGACAGATCTCCTGTAGTCTTCCTCTTTTGAATGTTTGGATTAAAACTATAAAATAATCCTACAAATTATGTGTCCTGTATTCATTCCTTCCCTTTACAAATTCTGACTGCAGCAATTACTAGCCTCCATACGTACATGTCTGTCATTTGTGTGAAATACCCTGAGGGGGGACTTGTGAACAGAAATTTCAGGCATAAATAGGTGCATATACGTTTCTCTCATGTTCCTCCTAATCTCTTGGTTGCAAACTTATAGAACAGGCTAAATTTAATTCTTATACATATGTATTTGGTTCATTTGCTCTCCTCCCCTTCTCTCTCTCCCTTATCTCCCTCTCGCTTTCTTTTCCCCGCTTCCTCTCTTACTGATTTTCAGGTTTCCCCCTATAGTTTGGAGGATCCACACACTCAGAAAACGTGGACCTTTAGGCAAATTACTTTAACCTCTTAGAAATGGGTATTGACCTCAATTAAAAGGTCAAAATGCCCACTGAATTCACGGAATAAAATAAGAAAACAATATATGTTATAATCATTACGAAAGTGCCTGGTTACTTAAAAATCAGATTAGCCAAATTATCTTGAGAATTTTCATTAGTGGTAGATATAGTACCTTTCCATATTTAGTAGAAACATTTTCCTGAATGGTTTTCACATTAAATTTTTTCCTAATTTCCCAAAGTTTTACTATATATTTTCAAGTTTTTATTCAATATGAAGCAATGATTTTGCTATCTCTTTCAGTTTTTGTGTATTCTACTAAGACTGGAAAAGTTATTCATTTAAATTTTGCAAAATACCTATGTTTTCTATTCATGTGCATGCACATATTATTAGAATTTATATATTATTTCTAAAATACAAGCTCTGTGTCTCTTCTATCATTCTTTAACATCTCTGGAAAGCAGACCTGTGTCATTTAGAATGTGACTAACATACCATGTCACATTTTCTTTCCTTGATGAGGAATCAAATATATTGTTCTCCACCTCCATAAAGTCAAGCAATTTTGCATGACTAAATTAGGGCCAGAAACCTGGGCTAGTGCAATGACAGAATGACAGGTACCACCTTTAGGGTGCTACCAATAAAACGTCCCGTATCATCACCTGTCCTCTCTCCCTGATGGGCTTTTCTTCATTGACTAGATTATAAGGACCCGAGGGATGGAAAAGCCCCTGCATAGAAGCAGTTTGAATTTCAGAATGATTGTGCTGAAGAGAGAACTGTGGCCAGCACTGTACTGAGAAATGAGTGAGTGAAGGAAACGAATTACAGAGGGAAAGCAGCTTTTGTATGAAGCCATTAAGGGAGTTGTTATAGTAACCAGACCATGTTGACTATCCAATGAGCTAATTCCTCAACTTGGGGCCATGAGCTCAGATGATACTACCTTAAGTGAATCAGGGTCACAGCAATTCTATTTCCACAATTCTAAGTCCCAGAGAACACTGAGTTGCTTTGTTCAGGAAGGTAAAGTGTAAAGATGAGGATTTTATTGCTGACTAAATGCAGCGTGCACTTCATTAACCTGATAGCATATGTCAAATTTTGTGAAAGAACTTGTAACTAACCATCAGGCTCACTTTTTCAAAAGTTTGTATACATGGTCCATGTAAGTAATTTGCCAAATCTGCTTGGAGTATCTTCCATGAACACTCTGAGAGTGTTCACATTGAATATTCTCTAAACTAAACATAAAATCTCAGCATACATGTAGAACAATCTCCTTGTAGAAATGTCCCACCTTTATTTCTGCGAGGCTGCACTGAATCAAAATATTGATGCATTCATTGCTGTGACCCTGATTCACTTAAGGTAGTATCATCTGAGTTCCTTGCCCCAAGCTGAGGAATTAGGAAACTTTCAATACTGTATGTCCCATGAAATCCTTCTTATTAGTGAGCTATTTATCCTTGATCCCTTGATCAACTAAGTTCCTTTTCTCTATCCCTTATGTAAATAAATCTTTATTTATCTGAATAGTAGGCTGAACATCCCTGACTGAATCTTCATATTGTTTTTCTATCAGTTCATCTGACCATAAAATTTATTTGTATATCAATACCAATGCATGTTGCACAGTGACTTAATGTAGCTAAATTTTATTTTGGTGTATGGAACTAACCAATGGCCTAAATTTAGTCCTCAATTTTCCCAATGATTTATTGAAAATTAATTTCTGTTCCTCTGATATTTGACAATTCTATTAGATTAAGTTTATCCTCAGATGGATAAGATTGATGACTGCTTCTTTCTGATTTGTAAAACAATTAGATTTTTAAAATTCCAAAAAGAAAATTTTCTGGGCTGGGGATATAGCTCAGTGGAATAAGCGCCTGCCTAGCAAGCGCAGGGTCCTGAGTTCGATCCCCAGTACCGCCAAAAAGAAAATTTTTCAGTTGTGAACAGGAGTGATATTATATAATTACACACAAATCTTTACATTTGCTTTTTATCTGATAATGTTCACGGTTAAACCACTTCCAACATCTTATATGAAGTAAGTTATTGTCATCATTTCTGATTTAGATAAATCATTTCGTTATGCACTGACAGGGCAACATAGCATATTATCAGGACCCTGTATCTAAATAGAGCAAAAACTTGGATTGCCAATAACTTTCTTTGTCAGTGTTCTGCAAGACAAGCAAACATTTCTAATGAATTTTAACTTGATGAACAAGTTGTTTCTTGCAACTGGAATAGTACCTCACATGATCACAACTCAGCCAAAATTTCTTTCTTTTTCTTCTAACTGGAGAAATGTAGGTGATCCTCTCCCAAGGGCAAGAGATTATGAACGAGAGATGTTGTCTGCAGAGTTGGAGGAAAACAAGGGAGAGGAATCTCACTGTGAATGAGATTGGAAGATCCACCATGTGTGGGAAACTATAATTTTGCAGAAAACACCACCCCAGTAAGGCTATAGCAATGTGATGAATTAAAGCATTTACTAACAGCGAAATGTCTAATTTCTGTGAAATCCTTGAAAGGAGGCAAAAGCAAGTGTCACTGGATAAGTTAATTGTTAAATTTGCACAAAAAGAAAAAGATTCCACTGAGTCAACAGATAGCAGTGATTCTCTGGCACTGTTTTCGTGGAAAATAACACTCCGCTCCTCTGCCTCACACCAGCCAAAATTATCTAATTAAATGCAGGTTAGTTTGTTTATTTTTCTTTATATTTTGTAGTTTCTTTATCATTTTGCATTATATTTTATTACTGTGATCATTTATATGACTGTTTTCGTGTTGTGGAACAAAGCATCTGCATTTTCATTATTTCTTGTGGGGAAATTTGCTTTGGTTGGTATACGTGTTCTTTGGATTACAAGCATGAATCCAGAATTAATTAAGCTTGCAACAACAGGCTTTCTTGTATATGCATAATGCAATCCTATTCAGCAATAAAAAAAAAATTCTTGTCACTTGTGTTAATGTGGATGATGCTGAAGGATATTTATTTATGGAAATACTGGGGGCACAGAAAACTAACCTCTGCTATCTGAACATACTGGCCCCATACATTGTGAGAGTAGAAAATGGCTACCAGGTTAGGGAAGGAGAGGAGGTTGAGAAGGGAGAGGGTAACGGCTACAAACTCATAGATGCAGAGGAGAAGTAAACCTCTCTGTGTTATTCCACAGAAGACAAAAATTATCAACAATCAGTTATCATATGTTTAAAAATAGCTAGGAAAGAAGATTTTGAATGTTCTTACTACAAAGAAACAGTAAGTGAGATAATGAGGGAGTTACATATATTAATCTGATCATTCAACTTTGTATATGTGCAATGAAATATCACGGTACACCTCCACAGATGTGTAACTTCCTGTCAATTAAGGAAACCTTGGGAAGGTCACAGAGAAACACTTTGTAGCTGTCAAGAAAATGTTACAATTTTAAGAGCTCGCTCTGAAAGGCACAGAGAAAAATGCACCTGACTGTTTCTCCTCAAATGGGAGTTCTAGAACTGGGCTGCGCTTACAAATGACAGTGGAAGTAACTTAGACTGGCCGAAGGTCTACAGACAGAGGGAGGTTCATCTATCCTCCTCGTGAGTCTGACCCAGAGAATGCACACAAAGCCATAGCTGCCAACTGAGAGAATGGAAATCAGTTTTGGTAGCAAATAGAGAAAAAATGTCAATCTTATCAGTTTATTGATTTCTTGGAGATGCATAAGATTCAAATGTGGGAATATAAAATATAATAACCCTCAAGCCTTCCCCTGAGGAACTAGAAATTAAATAAACTAAAGGAGCTGCTCCACTTCATTAAAAATTGACATTATCACCATCAAGGCAAACATCTACAACTGAGAAATATATGTGTGTATTTTTTTAATTTCACACAAAATTTGAAAAGAAGTGGAGTAGGATCAAAGTGCCCTTCATCCAAACACGTGTCCAAGTTTCAAACGTTAGCGCTGCTCCTAGCTCCTCTCATTTATCTTGAAACTACGGAGCTTGTGCGTTAGATTACTTACGCTTTGGGGCTGTGTAATCTCTTAGTGAGCTACTGGAGAATGTTATATTATGTTCTAGTTTATGATACGTAAGAGGACTGCTAGTGTGTAGTCTGGAGAAGGATAAAATAAAATGAGAAAGGTGAGAGCTACAATGTATTCTGGGTGAAACTCCTGACTATTGTCTCCGAACTCAGCTAGCCACTATGGATAAACTCTTTTTTAGGAGTGAGAAGCCCTTCACAGGTGTCTGTCATACTGTGTGCGGGTAAAAATAGCTGTCCATGATAAGACTTCTATGCTAGCTTTTATAATTTTACTATTATGGCTAAAATTCCTTTTCCTGTTTCATGTCCAAAAAACAATAAATTCCATGAGGAATTCAACTGACTTTTTGAATACTCAAATCACTAAATCTCATTTTTACTAGTGTGTGTTTAAATTACATAATGATTGCAGTTCTTGTAGGAGGTGATACCCGTACATGGGACATCTTTATTCTTTCTCTGTCTCCTTTCCCTCCACTCTCTACCCCATCCCCGTCGTTTGCTCACCTTCCCTTTTACAAAAAAGATCTATTTTACCCTTTAATAAGGAGTTTTGTTTCAGTATGAGTGGAATTTTCTTTTATTTTACATGCAGTTAATAATTTGAACCTTTTAATGTTCTTTGTCCTTTTCACGTGGATAAAAAAAATTCACAAGGAACTAATACACTATCTCTCTGTTCACAATTTTTAAAAGATTCTTGGCCCCACATACTATTCAGGAAGGCCTTTAAGGTGACCTAGCCAGTAATGTAGTGGAGCAGTTTACCTGTCAGCCACTGGCCTGTACATGTTCTGTAATGCTAAATCTTCTTGACCTTTTAATGAGCACCATCATTAGCCTCGAATTGGAAATACACTGCTATTATGACTTGACATTTTTTTCTTTTTATAGCTAACCTTTCTTCTTTAATTTATTTCTCCTTCATTGATATAATAATTCTCTCAAAGTACTCCAATTTTTATCTTTTACACATCACAAATTGAATTTAAATGAAGAGAATTTTGATTTCCCAAATCTATTTCTTCAATACTTTATAGTCTAGCAACTGTTTAGTAGGGTTAAAAAGTCAACTTTGTTCTCAATTGTAATGTGTGGTGTCTATAAAAACTCTTCATTCTCTCCACTGGAAATTTTCTTACACTGGCATCTTACAGGGGGCAGCTACTATGTGAAGTAATTACTAACTACTTACTGATAAAGTGATTTCAGTAGGTCACACCCTTCTGGTAGGTGTTACATATCTAATATTTTAAAATGATATACTACTTCTAACTAGCTCCCTCATGTGCAATGGCTGTAAATAGTTATGTAACCCTGATTCAATAATGATTAACAGTTCTACATGATAAATTAATGAGGAAAAAATAGTTTTCAAAATGAAGCCTTTCACTAGAGTAATGTTTAAAATATATGTTCTACAAAACACAGAACTTGAAAATAATATATCACAAGAAATTGGTTTCAAAGGCAAATTAGTCTTACAAATTCCATTTATTATGATCTAATGTACAAAATAATTTAGTATATTAAAGGCTCTGAAAATACCAAAGAAGATTTGTTTATTCTGGTATGTAGAGTATTAATTATCTGACAAGTAATCATTAAATATGCACTTTAGACAGGACATACATAAATATTTAGGTTTATTATTTTATAGGATAATTGGAAGATTTATTCCAAAAATATTCAATGGAAGCAAGATCGGGTGCAAATTATATCTTCTCTCCATATTCAGTAAGAAAATTGGAATTAATATTCACTAGTTACTTAGGCTACAGTTTCACAAGAAGCTATGTTGTACTTTGATGATCAGAAATGAAAGATTACATAGAATCATAAAGGTAAACACAAATATGTTTTTTAAATCCATCTGATAACTATGTAGAAAAAATACAAAAGCAGAGAGTTTCACTACTATGAAGTAATAAGTACAATTTAAATTAATATGAGTGATTCATTTAGAGTAAAAATTTAGAGGAAAAACAGGTTTCCTTTTTAATTGCTGGAACATATAAAAATACATCTAAAAGTTTTCAGAGTTTACCTTAGGAATTTCAGACAATGTACTTTTTATCTTCATGAAAGTTCTGGAGGAAAGAAATTTCTGAACAGCTGAAGTCTGATGTCCTAATACACAGAGTGGCTTAAGATTCTTGGAGGTGGTACCCCATCAAAATAATTCAAGGAAGTATTAATTACATTGGTTATTTATAAAAGACTCAAATTTTAGTAATACAAGCTCCAATTATAAAAGGATGGCAGTGAGGTACCGGATTCAGTTTTTAGAAACCAGCAAAACAACAAAATGCAAGTATGTGAAGAAGAATAGTAAACACTTTCAAGGATGATAAAAGACTTTTGGAAAAGTAGATGGTGGAGTAGTTTGAACGGAAAGATTAAAAGAAAGTACCTAAAACCAATTGATGATATCTTTGCATATGATGAACATATTCTCCTGTTTTTAGAATTATTAGAATATCTGGGTTAACCAGGATAGAATCTTGCAAAAGACATGAAATGTTTCCCAGGCAGTTTGGGTTTTGTTCACCAAAACAGTGCCTACCCCTATAGCTTCAAGATTTCAACATACTTTCTCTTCTGGTAGATTTACTGTTTCTGCTTTAATATTAAAGACTTTGATCCATTTTGACTTTAGTTTAGTGCATCGTGATAAATATGGGTCTAGTTTTAGTCTTTGGCTTATAGAGAGCCAGTTGTCCAGCACCATTTACTAAAGAGGCTGTCTTTCTTCCAGTGAATGCATTTGGCCCATTTGTGGTGGAGTGTATTTGTAGTTGTGTTCACATCTTCTCATCTGTTCCGCTTGTCTTGAGGTTTATGTTTTCGCCAGTACCACGATGACTTTATCACAGAAGTTTTGCAGTGTAATTTCAAGGCAGGGACTGTGATGCCTCTGAACTTGTCTTTGTTGCCTAGGATTGCCTTTGCTATTCTAGGTCTCCTCTAGCTCCAGATGAATTTAACCCCCAGGAAGAACAGCTACCATCAAGAAAACCACCACCAACAAGTGCTAGAGAGGCTGTGGGGAAAAAGGAACACTTCTCCACTGCTGGTGGCAATGTAGACTGATGAAACTACTTTGGAAATCAGTCTGGAAATTCCTCAAAGATTTAGAATTGGAGGTTCCATTTAACCCAGCCATTCCCCTTCTGGATATTTTCGCAGAAGAATTAAAAACCTCATACCACAGCCATATATTTGCACTGATGTTTATAGCAACATAATCTGTTATAAAAAATCTTGGAAACAACCCAAATGCCCATCAAGTGAGGCATGAATAAGAGAAATGTGGTATTTTTATTACTCAGCTAAAAAGAAAGATAAATTCGAGGTTTTTTATAGATAAATGGATGCAACTAGAGACCATACTCATACATGAAATAACTCAGGTCCACATGTGTAAATACCATGCTGCCTCACTTTTGTAAGAACCCGAGTGAGCAATCAAATCTGAAAGGTACAATAGATATTGTGAAAGAGAAAGAAACTGCTCAAAAGGAAAGAAAGCCTACATGAGGGGAAAGAAAGAAGAGAAAAACTACACATATGATAGCTGAGATAATTGTACTACTAATTCCTATTGCTTTATTGAAAGGAACAGTTAATGATTAACTGTTTGATCAATCTTACATGCCTACACTTATCTGAGTAGCTAATTTGAAGATAATATGTAATATAACAACTATTGTTGATATCCTATCATCTTGTTTTGAAATTCTGTATTATTTTTATAAATTTTGTGTTATTTTGTCTTTTTTTGTTATTTTGTTTTGTTCTTTTTTCATTAAAATAATAAAAAAGAGGTGAAATTTGAAAATTTTCTAATCACCAGACAATTAATTTACATAGAGATTTAAGGAATAAAATATTTGATCACTAGGGACCAAAGTTTCTCATCATTTCAGCATTCTTTAATTGTATTATTTAGTAGCTCTATATTTCCAGGTAATGAAAAGATTTTATTCCATGATGTCTTATACCCAGTTGGATCGACTGGTTGTAATATATAGGGTGTCTTGCAAATAATAATAAATGTGGAACGAAAGAGGAATTCATACATATGTTGGCTGGGAGTCGAATTCCAAGTGAAGGCCAAATCACTTATACTTGTATTTAATGTGCCAGGAAAATAGTGGAATCTTCTATAAATTTCCCAAACATTATGACACCAATATATTATTGATTTCTCTTGTAAAGGAGACTAGCTAGATATTAGGAATTAAACTGAGAGGAAATTTTAAGACTCAGAGCCTAAATCAACAGCAAGACAATGAGTGGTATTGGTGGATGCAGAAATGAAGATAGTCTTGAGGCTTAGGAACTAAAGGAATCTTGAATGTTACAATTTTCTTAATGGCTTGAATATCCTGGACCAACTGTTAAAATTTTTTATTAGTTTCTCTATCCTCCTCTTTATTCCCAAAATAAAATTGAGGTCATGCAAAGACAAGAGCTTTGTAGAAGGACTCTTTTGTCAAGGAGTCCTTGAACAACAAGATACAAAATTATAATAAACAATAATTAGCTCAAGTTTCAAAGGGTGCTGAATTCTGCCAAGGGAAGAAATAGTAGAGCTTATATCAGTCTTAATCCTGAAGACACTATATCACATAACTCTAACTCAGATAGCTCAAAATGAGGCGGATAGATGAGTCAGCATATTCTGAATATTAGGATTTTCTAAGGTTTATGGAGCTAAGAAAGGGGCAAGGAACTGAGGTGATCGCTCAAAGATTACAGAGGACAAGTATGGGATTAAATACACTTGTCCCTAATTTCTCATCACTACTTAGATTTATAATTAAATTCTGTAATATATATAGTGTTTCTATGTTCATCACTGTTATGACACTTCAATAAACAATTTTCCATATATTTTATATGAATTAGAATTCTGATGCAAGATGATAATAGAAACAAAGTAAAAATTTTGCAAGCTCTAATGCTAGCACATGGATTATGTGATAAAATGATAAAAAGGAAGTACATTGCATTAACATTTTCTAACTAAAATAAAATGGTCAACACACTCCTTGTAACACATATAAGATTCTTAGAGCTCTGGTGATTTCTATAAGTGAAACTTAATGAGTGGAAATATTGTCTATTCATGTGTTGTAGATGTATCAAACATGAAAATTATAATTCAGTTCCCATTCCATTTTAGTCTGCAAGTTATAAATTGCCTCAGCATTTCCTTGTAAACCCTTAGACACTATTTGTTAAACAATGCTTATTGGACATGCTTTGCAAATCCCTAGTATTTCAATGATAGAAAGTTAACCAAAGTCTCTTTTGGTTTAAACATTTGGGCAGAAAAACAAATACATTGAATGCCAGAGTCTTAACCTTTAATCCAATCGTTTCAATTTTAAAAAGTTAAAAAATAAATCACTTACTTTGGAGATGGTAGCTCTGTCCACATACAGACTTAACTGAATGTTCAATAAGACTCCTACTTCACCAGATTGCAATTGTTTTTTCTTACTGGTGAACTTGCTCACAGTATAACGCTCATTTTGTTTTTTACTCAATTGTCTCATTTTTGTAACTATAATATAGGTCCTTCTATAATACTTAGTAATTGAAAAACAATAGATGTTTTTAAATCTATAAAAATTATGTGGCTAATCCAAAATAAATGGGATAATATGTCACACCAATAAAAGTATTTTAATTTTATTTTGGCTTCTACCTTACTTTATATTGAATATATATCAATTTTCATAGCCACACAAATTTTACAATAAAAATGTAAAATTACAGTACATTTTAATATTGAAAACATTCATTCTTATAAATAAATATGGTAAGGCAAAACTCACCATTTTAAAGTTTGAGGGGCTGGGGATATAGCTCAGTGGAATAAGTGCTTGCCTGGCAAGCGCAAGGTCCTGAGTTCGATCGTACTGCCAAAAAAAAATATATATATATATATATATATATATATATATACACATTTTAAAGTTTGAATCTATTAATTTTATTAGGTTAAATGTATTGCTAGGAGAAAAACATTATGTTATCAAGTATATTTTAAAATAAGCCACAATTAGGATATCAGACTTTTTATGCTTTAGTTATTGTTGGCTTTCCATTAGTGAACATAATGTTGTGCACCTAAATTTTATTTATTTGTTGATTGATTATTCTGATATATCACTGTTTGATATTTGCGTGGTTAAATCATACTTCTACACATGCATTTTCAAAAATAGCTGCTAGATAAAGCGGAGGTTTTTTTCCTTTTAGAAGCTATTACATTATCTTGGTGTAATCGTCACACCCTTCCCTAATTCTTTCTTCATATCTGCACTGTGCTCTGTTCAATAAGCACCTTCTTCACTGGTCTTTATCATGGTGTCCTGAATCCTCATAAAATCCTGGCCCAGCATTTTTGTATAATTTTCTATGGTAGCATCTAACTCAACAAAATAAAAACTAAATTAAGTTTTCTCTCTTAAAATTAAGTAATTTCCTATCTTATCTATCTGGAATTACTGGTGGTAATAATTAAAGTGATTGGTTCCCACTGTCTGGCATTTTGATTGAGTTTGAGCATGAACACACACACACACACACACACACACACACACAATATGGTACCTTATCTTGGAATTCACTAAGTAGATTTCAAGAATTATTTTACATAAACTTCTATCACTTGTGTTATTGGAAATTCTGATTTGTAATGGATTTAAAGCCCTTAGAACAAATCAGTAGCAAAGGTACAGTCGGTGGTCTGGCTATCTTGATTACAAATCTTGTTCAAACATAAAATCCCTTAATACAAGGGATTCTATTGTCATAATTTAGTGCCTTAAGATGCTCCACAGTACAACTATTCTCCAGGCTTTAATAATGCTTTATTATTTCTGAAAGCAACTATAATTTTGTCATGTATCTCAAGTATGCTTATAGACCATTCTTCTAAAGAGTATAAGTCATTTATTGCTCAAACTCAGTCAAAATGCCAGACAGTGGGAACCACAAATCTCTTTAATTATCACCACCATTTAAAATGCTTTGAATCAATTACTTTGCTCTTCTGAAAATTATGATTTCTCTCAATCAGATAAAATGTTGCCATGTAGTTTGATTTGAATTTAGTTGTACCTAGAAGGTGTAACCATATGATATTTCCATCATGAATTGTACACGTAGAAGATAATGTAATGCGTGAGAGGATTTTACAAGAATATACTTATTGTGGTTAGACAATAAAATTGTATTTATTGTGTGTATGATTAAGTGCCTTTTCAACAATATGTCATGATATAATTTATTTTCCCTTTCATATTGTAATGTTTACATAAATCTTTCTATAGTTAATTTCAGTTTGAAATTAATGCAATAGGATTTCATAATTCTTAGTTCTAGTAATCCATGTAATTGAAATACTTACAAAAAGATGACTTCACATAATTTTATCCATGTGATACATTTCCCAACATATGAAATAAATCATTTTACTATCTAACAAAAATATTAAAGATACACATTTTGTATATACTTTCAAAATAACATACAGTCATAAAACAGGAATGCAATATGACTAAAATTTCTTCTAAGCCATTTTTTTCAGTCAGTTCTGGAAATATTAGTATTTTACATAAAGTAACTAATTTTGGTTATCATAACTTTTTGAAAATATCTGAGACAAAATATTTGAAAAATATCTGACAATTTCAAATCCTTTGTTTGGTACTTCATACACTTATGTCATACAAGTAGTAATAAAAGTAATAAAATATGATGAAATCTGTATTCAACTTCCTTCCACCTCCCCATTTCTTCCCCTTCTCTCTATGTCACAGATAAATACCATGAATAGACTGATCTATAGATGCTTATGTAGCGACTTGACCCTGTCCATGCTACCTGGCCCGTCTGATCACCTCTTATCTCCTTTTCCCTTATCTGTAAAATGAGCATAAGAATAAGACTTTATCCACTAGTTTGTGATAAAAATGAAATTACCTAATTCAAAGCACTTGAAATAAGATGGGACATATCATTTTAATAATCAAAACTGTCTTTGTCAGCAAGACTATGATCAGACTATAAACCACTCAAATCAGTGTTCGTTAGTTGTTTCTTGTCGGAAAGTTATGTTCAAAACAGATAAAACTCTTAACCAGTAAATGACTTCACTCTTGCAGAAATTCTCAAAGTATAACTTATCAAAGCCTAACAAATAGCTCACATATCAAATAACAATTCAGTCACTAATATTCACATCAATATCCATCTTTTGCTCTCTTTAATCCTAATAATATCACTAATAACACAATCAAATGTCAAATCTCAAGCACATAATTCTCTACCTAGAGAGATCAACCTAGGTATATTAACTCACACCACAGAGTCCTATGCTTGTCCTGCCTTTGACTTTGTTTTCTAAAATACTGCTAAAAAATGCAATAGGTTGTTTTATTTTCTGTTGCTGTAGTTTAGATTTGTTATTAATGATTTGTCAAGAGTTATTGTGGACAGATCGGGGATAAGAAAGAGACTGTGAATTAATCTACAGGTAGATTGGAATATTTAAAAAATTTTATGCAATTCTCAACAGTCATACTTTTAATAACATTTCTGAAAATTCCACAGCAAAATTTCTCAACTATGTGATGTACTAGTCACCTTTAATAACTATATATATTTTAGATTTTTCAGACAGGGTCTTACTCTGTAGTTCAGAATGGTCTTGAACTCACTGTGTAGCTCAGGCTGTCCTCGAACTCACAGTGATCCTCCTGCTGTAGCCATCCAAGTGCTGGGATTATAGGCATGTACCTCTTTTTAAATTAATTTTAATTGAGAAAAAGTTGACTTATTTTTATTTTCTTCTCACTTTAGTTTTCTCCCATTCTGTTTATTTTAATCAATCAAATTATTTATTCCTGTATGGAATAATGAAAATATTTTACCATACTATATTTTGTATGTTATCAAATAATGCAGTAATGTTATATTCCACTTATCAATAAGTATTTCAATGGAACTAATCTCTTTTATAATTTATACATTGAAATTATATATTTTGAGGCAAATATATTTGCTTACTATTTACCTAATATAATAACATATTGTATTTTCTCTTTTGGAATAAACTATGAATTCTCAATTTTTAAACATAAAGAGCAAATTTCCAGTGGAAACAATTCAGTACATTTATGTCATTTATAGTGATTGGAAATACCTCTTCCACTTTTCTCAGGCTTAAGTAGGAAATACATCAAAAACTTTAGTAATTAATTAGCCAGTTATTAGACTTGTATCTCTTCATAGTTAAACAGTTCTGTTTCTACCACACTCATCACAACTATAATGAGCAAATAAATTACCTTTTAGAAATTGACCAAATTTAAAAAGCAATTCAGAGAGAATGAGGTTTATCTTGACTGCAGTATTCAATGGGTACAGCCACCTCGTCACTTCAGATTTATGACATCTGGAGCTTTCCTACATTGAACAGAAACTACTTCAACCATAATATAATAATGAATTTCTGATCTACCAATTTGAGTGTAGCAAAATCTTTTGTGTTAGACGGTATAATACAACTAATTTTTATTCAAATAATATGATGTAATATTTTCAGAAACCTTTATGTATGTTTATATGTCCAAATTTAAACCCAAAATGAAATAGACCTTGATAATTATAATTTCAGAAAAGTAACCTAATGGGATACATTCAAATTTAGATATTCCATAATTTCAAGTAAAATGAATAAAGAAGTACAGTACTAGGTAGTTTATAACTGTTAATAATTTTGAAATAAATTATGACATCAACCACATGATTTCATTATTATTACTATAACTAAAATGAATAAAACTCTATATTACTAGCAAAAAATGATATCTAAACTCCCTACAGAGGGCAAAGAGACACCTCATTGGCAGAGAAGATCTTATATTGGTCAGGGGCAGAGCTGAAGAATGACCTTTGTTTATCCAAGTTTGGTGCCTGGGCTGGTGTCCAGAGCTGGTTCAGGCATAGTGAATAAAATATCCTAATCTTGGCCTCTGTCTTTGTCTTCAGTCTTACAGGAGAATGTATCAAACACCAGACTTACAGATTATTTATTGAGGTTCAAAGGAGAAATTTTAAACACTCAAGAGCCAGGAATATAGTGCTGTGGCCATGTGCCTGCCTGGCAAGTGCAAGGTTCTGAATTTAATTCCAAATACAAAAAAATAAATCACCTAAACTTTCTAAAGCAGATGAAATTATTTTCCTGATGTTAACTTTGGGACACAATGAATGGAATGTGCTTTGCTTTGAGAATAAGATATGTGTCCTGCTGTTGTATAATTAGAGTGAGAAACTTCAAAATTGCTCAGGACTTATTTTGAATCATTGCATAGTCTGAAAATAGAGTGAGTCACTCTAGGCAGTTTGATCTTAAAGAGAGAATTATTGAATTGTTCTCTCTCAAACCGTGAGCCTCACATTAGTGCATGTCTCTGGGTTGTTGGACACAAAAGAGACATAGAGATTAAGAATCATGGCCTGGTATGGTTAGAGTTAGTTGATGAGTACCTTTATCTCTCTGAGTTGAGATACAAAGTGGTCATGACATTAAGAATTTGCATAGGTGCCTCGTGTCACGCCTGCTTTGGGAGCACCAATGTGCATGCTGAAGTACCGAAACTGCAGATATAAGCTCTCCATGTTATCGTGGGAACCTCTGGCCAGTGTCTGATATGCTTAAACAGAGAGACCTGTTTCTCACATACATCAAGATGTTTGTATTAGACCAAGACACACGGAAGAAGACAAGAGGACTCTAGGAAATGTTGAGACCTTCTACAACAGTATCACTGAAGTGCTGCCCTTCGGTGCTGCTGACCACTTCTGAGAGTGGAGATCCTGCTGTCAACTCCACCTGGAAATTAGTTTTGCCACCGGAGAGCAGCTGGAGGGGGAGAGATGGAACCTAAGGATGGACACCTTGTCAATAGTTGTTGTATTTCTTAGTTTCCTTTTTTTCTTTGAGTAAATGTTCCTTTTTGAAGGGAAAAAGATACCTAATATGTATAGTAATATAAGAGATTTGCAGGTACTTAGATATCCATATATGAGGTCAATTATAAAGAAAATCAAATTCTAATTTTTTTCTGAAAATTGTTATATCACATGTATTATAATTATTAGTTGTTTATTAGTGGTGTTAAAATAAAATTAATTACTCAGTTCGTGGTCCTAAAATAAACTTGTTAAAATAAAATTAATTACTCAGTTCGTGGTCCTAAAATAAACTAATAATGTTATAAAATACTTTTAATACATACTTTTACATGTAATATTTCAGAACTTATAAAATCTGATGACAGCCAAATAAAATCACCATAGAGAACATACTCTTATCCACTAAGAGTGTTCTTAAACTGTCTTCTAAATCCCGGTAAAGTGTAATAACTTATGATAATATAAATAAAAATGTTCCTTTAGAAGTGATAGATATTGATTTATAATTCAACCCATTCTATTTCAAGACTCCATGAAAATAATTTCTATAACAGAAGCAATTTTACCAAGCTCAATATATTTAAATAGTTCATCTTTTTGTATTCATTTTCGTTCCATGTTTAGAAATGCTAAACGTTCTCTTTGTAATCAGTAATTCAAGTATGGAAGACTTGCTGTCAATAAAATAGATAAATAAATCACTAATTAATGTTTTTTCCAAGTGCTCTAATCCATTTAGCATGCTGTGAGGGTGGAGGGAGAGGCTCGGTTAATGTGCCTCTGTAATTAATAACTCAGGCATTGGTGCCAAGGGCTGAGAGGATATCAGCTCTCTCTTTACTCTTCTCTGCAAGGCAAGGCTCTAAAATTCAAGCACCATGACTCAATGGATTGTCCTATTCTTCACAGATTTTGAATCCCTAAGATTTGTTCATACTCACACAAGTTTCGTATTTTCCCAATATACATGTTGCTAATAGTCAAAGCTTGTGTTTTGTCACACTACAGTGAGATCTTTACTTAGTGATTTTGTTATTAACTAATAAGATCTGGTGTTCCCTTGTGGTTTATGGCTGAGGTTAAGTGACTTCAAAATAGGCCAGTATCATTTTGGCCAAGTCACTAAAAGAATGTAAATAGTTTTTCTCCTTCCTTTTACTAAGTCCTTATGATTGCCAGCAATTGCCATTTCATTGGTTGAGAGAACACTTTAGATATATACCCCAGTGATATTATTGTTTCTAGTCTCTTTTGGCATTTCTTACATCAATGTGAGATCTAGAAAATGATTTCTCTTTGAAACCTTATGCCATGTATGATACCCTCTTTGTCAAGCATCTTAGTGCATTAACCTTGGGTACAATGACTCCTGTATGAGTTTAGAGTTTCTCTTACAGTTCGTGTGGGCCAAAAACCAATTGTGTCTGTTTATTTCACAAGCTCTCACTGAACCCCTGCACCCAGTGACTTGATATTTTCTATAAAATCATGAGGACCTTTAGCCTGAATAAGCGTATTATCTAAACAAAATATATAACACAATTTATAATAGGCAGGAATATTTTTTATGGTTTAATGAAGATTATTCACATTCTAATTAGGAAAAGTGAATCAAAAGAAGTTATTTTCAAAATTTTTGTTCATCACTACTGTCAACTTGTGCATCATTACCAGTCTGTTTTATTAATTATGTTATCTTATTGAACAGAAATCTGTTATCTCACAATCCCACCTGCAAGATGACAGACTAGAAGTACCTGACACTCTCCTGCAATAAAAGACAAAATTAAGGATAAACTGTTCTTCTACAACAGTCTGGCACAGAACACTGAAGTGAATTGGGATGCGACAGGAATATCAATGAACACAGACACGAGTTTTATAAAGAAAGGAAATAAACACACACATTTCCCATTTCTTAGTAAAGGTCAAACCAGAACTGAGGTGAACTTTCTATTATAGGAACCAGTAAATTGGCGGTCCCCAGGTTTCCTTACTGTACCCATGGACAAGCAAACTCATTGCTTTTGGAGAATCCTGAAGCCCTCAGAGGCCTTGAGCTCAGTTTGAAAATCTTTGAAAGAACCTATGATACTCCATACTGGGAAGTAGGAAGAACCTGTACAAATGGGAAGCAGAGAAAAGGAGGAGGAAGGAAGTCGAGTGAACAAGAGAACTGTTTTGCCACAGAGAAGGAACATAAACCATCATATGCTTTTCCACAACATCAAAGCTAGGACTCAACACAAGAGTAATCATAGAAATTGTACTAAGGGATGGAAATTAAACAATGTGTTCCCAAACAAAAAGAAAGTCAGTAAGTCAGAGTAGAATTTTCAGAGAATCTTGAAATTAAATGAAAATCAAAACATAGCATCCCAGCATTTATAGTCTACTGCAAAAGTAGTCCTTAGAGGAAAATGCATAATAATAAGTGCCTACATCTAAAAAGAGAGATTTCAAGTAATTAAGTCAGCCATTCTACTCAACAAGTACAAAATAGAAACTAACTCAAGTTAAGTTAATGCACACACACATGCGCAAACAAAGTAACAACCAGAGCAGGAAGAAAAGGGGAAAAAAAGCAAAGAGAATCTTAGAAAAAAAAGCTAATGGAACAGAGAATTAATCTTTGAAAAGGCAAAATATACAAACCATGAACTACAGTAACCAAGAAAAAAAAGGAAGAGAGTCCAATGGGATAGAGAAAGGCATTACGAGGTCTGCCTATTCTCAGTCTCTGCTTCCACTTCACTCCTTCCTTACCATTTGGGTCTCACACGAGATAAACAATGTGAGACTTAGATTTGTGAGTCTGATCTGTTTTATTTTATTTTTGACCTTGGAAACCTTTATGTTAGAAATATTGTGAGGACCTCAAACATCTTTCTTTTCAGAAACAAGGAGCAGGGGACATTATCTGATTTTACAGTTACAGCTAAGACTTACCCGGTGTGGGATCCTGTGCCTGTAATCCCAGCAACCGGGCGGGTGGTGGCAGAATGACTGTTGGTTTGATCTCAGTCTGGGCAATTTATTAGCAACACCATCATTACAAAAGGATGTTATATTAATATAACTGATCATTGAAAGTATTATAAGCAACATCATACCAATGGATTGGGAAACCTAGAAGAACTGAATAAATTTCAATATACATGGATTCTACCAATATAGAAACAAAAAGGCACAGAACATCATAAAAATCCAACAGAAATAAAAGATTAAAGAGGAAATAGTCTCACAACAAAGGTAAGGCCAGGGTTAGATAACATCATGGCTGCATTTTATCGAACACTTAGTAAGAAAAAGCAACAGTTTTCCTCAAAAAATTCTCAAATTTGAAAAGCAAAATCTCTTCCAAACTCAGTCTAAGTGGCCAATATTGCTCTAATATTAATAACAGAAACAGATATAACAAAAAACCACAAAACTATATTTCTTATGAATGTAAAATTATTACTAAAAATACCGGCAAATCAAATTCAACCATGTCAAAACATCACATGCCATAAGAAAATGACATTTTCTCCAGAGATGAAACAATGGTTCACTATACATAAATCAACTAATGTATTATAACACATTAATAGAATAAATGCAAAGCTATCATTAGGAACCATAAAACTGGTAAATTTTTTAAAATTTTCTTTCTTTTTTTTCTTTCCTTTTGTTCTTTTTTCTTTCTTCTTTCTTTTCTTTCTTTTTCTCTTTCTCTTTATTTCTCTCTTTCTCTCTCTCTCTCTCTCTCTCTCTCTCTCTCTTTCTCTCTCTCTTTCTTTCTTTCTTTCTTTCTTTCTTTCTTTCTTTCTTTCTTTCTTTCTTTCTTTCTTTCTCCCTTTGTTTCTTTCTTTCTGAAACAGGGCTCACGGATTTGTGGAGTTGGTTATGGCTTTGAGTTGATTATGTAGCCCAGGTTGCTCTTGAACTAGCAGCAATCCTCCTGCTTCTGCCTCCCAAGGGCTGGGATTATAGGTGTGCACCACCATGCCCAGCTGGTAAATACTGATATAACTCTATGATAAAATGTCTTAACCAGCGGAATATAGAAGGCCTTTACCTCAATACAGTGAAGATTACATATGACCAATTCATCACAAAAACCACGACATATGGAATAGGAAAAAGTTTTAAAAAGGTTTCCTTTTATATCAGAAATGAGAGGAATGTCTATTTCATAAAACTTATTCAAAATAATACTGACCACTTTAGAGCAATGTGGAACAAGAAAGCAATGAAGACGAAAACAGGAAAAGAAGTAATCTAATTACCCATCTCTCCATCTGGGCTTCGCACACTGACAGCAATGAGCTCACTGACAGATGGATCCACGGGTAAGTACAGAGCCTCCAGATCTCAGTATCAAGTCACCTTCCACACGCTCCACCTCTGAACACCTGAGACTGTGGGAGGCATCTTACGTTTACGTGTAATACCTGATTTGCTCATTATATTTTGCACACATGCATTGACTTCTCACATTGTAACCAATAGCTATGTCTAATTATTCAATGCTGATTAAGACAAAAACTTAGAACTTCAAAAAGTCAGTTCATGGATTCGCTTATGGAACTGGGAAACTGAGTGGTTCAGAGTCCTCGAGATATAGGGGATAAAATATTACCAGCACGTGGGGTCTCCAGTTGTCTCTCATATTTCTTTTGTGTTTTAATTTTTCTCAGGTAGTCATTTTATACGTCATGGTACTCCATCTTTAGTTTATAATCCCAAAGGATCAAAATTTGAAAAGGTTTCCTTTCACAAGATTTCATCAAAAGACAGTGGTAGCGCTATAATGTACACAGCTTTGTGATATCTTTATCTCTGAAACAGTATTCAACCTCTACTAAATGAGGCTTTCTTGACTGAGTGTCTGTGAATGGTTTCTCTCCCTGGAATAGCTATGCATTCTCTACAGAAAATTACTGTCTTCCAACTTTTATTGCTGGAAGTATGACTTCCATGCTAAGACAAAATACTCCATAGTCAAAATAGTTTCAACTCTCTAAAAACTGTACCACTTTCAGGATAGCATCTTTTAAGAGTATTAGTAACTGCAACAATTGCATGGAGTATGGCCCTGAATCAAGGCCAGCAGTTTTTTGTAGCTGTTGGTTTCAAGCAGGAGCCTAAAGTGGTACCTTTCTATGGTCTGTTGGTCATTTCAGAGCTTCAGAAGTGTAATAGTCAATTCATTAGAAAGCAACAAATAGCTAAATAAATTTTACGAGAGAACTTCAAGATGGCGACCGGGTAGGCAGCAGAGAGAGCCTTCCGGAGGAGTGCCACTCAGACAAAGGGCGGAGGGGAGGGAGGTGGGCGTCCTGAGCTCAGGAAGGGTCTGAGGTGGGAGCTGAGGCCCTCGGAGAGACTAAGCAAAACCTCTGCTGGAGGAAAGGATCGGAGATCCGCCATGGCGCAGTCGGAGGGAGAACAGAGGGAGGGGGTCACGGGCAGGGCACACCCATGGCCCATGCCCTCGTTCTGGCATTCACAGCTTCAGCTTCGGAGGCCCACGCTCACGGAGGCCTCCCAGCTCAGCCAGAGGAGAGCAGAGTTCCGGGAGCTGGTCCAGGGCTGGAGAGAGGAAGGTGCAGCCAGGGGAGGAGGCGATGGCGGTCGGTGGCAGTTGTCAATCCCAGTGTGAGGATGAGAAGTTATGACAGCCCCTGGGGCAGAGTCCCCACCCTGTGGCAACCTTCCAAATCAGTGCCTGGAGAGAATCAATGCAACTAGTACACAGCGCACCATGCCCGGCTCTGCGCCTGCCTCGAGATGGTGGCCCCCTGCCTCTCAGCTGGGTGAGTGGCTACCAGCGGAGAGCAGTGGGGAACCTCAGTGGTGAGCCGCAGCAGCTCCCAGGGATCTGGCCAAGGAGCGGATGGGGGCTCCAGCACCGCAACAGGAGGGAGATGCAGATGGAGGTGGATCACGTGGCTCCAAGCCTTTCTCACTCCAACATCAGGCAGGAAGCACGAGCTGGGTTGCCGGGGCTCAGCTCCCACCCTGAACTCTCTCTGGGAGCACCTTGAGTCTTGGCAGCTTGAGCAAGCACCGCCTATTCCTGGCAACAATGGGATGAATCCAAGGTCTTCAGGACTCACCTCAAATGATTAATGTGTGCACCAAGAGGGTCTCCTTACAGCTTGCACATATGAACCTTGCATGACCTCATGGCTGCTCCGCTGTGGGCCCCACAGCTGCTCCACAGCGGGCCCCGCAGCTGCTCTTCAGTGGGCCCTGGTGGTTGCTCTGCTGTGGGCCCCAGCAGCTGCTCTGCTGAGGGCCCCGCGGCTGCTCCGCTGTGGGCCCCGCGGCTGCTCTGCAGTGGACCCCATGGCTGCTCCGCAGTGGGCCCCGCTGCTGCTCCGCTGTGGGGCCCGCTGCTGCTCCGCTGTGGGCCCCACGGCTGCTCCACTGAGGGCCCCGTGACTCCTGTGCTGTGGGCCCTGCGGCTGCTCTGCAGTGGGCCCCGTGGCTGCTCTGCAGTGGGCCCCACGGCTGCTCCACTGAGGGCCCCACAGCTGCTCCACTGTGGGCCCTGCGGCTGCTCTGCTGAGGGCCCTGCTGAGGGCGCCTCACAGACTGGACCCAATCCCACCCATAGCATGGCGATGGGGTGGAGCTGGGCGGTCCACTGTGAGCATATGTGCTTTTCCACCTCTGACCATGGCAGTTTGTATACACCCATGTATGTTATAGTATGGTCTGAGGCAGCTATATGTCTTCCCAAGGCGAGAGTCCAGGGGTATAGATAAACCCAGGAGTACAGTTATTATCACAGGGAAGATGACTGATTAAGTGATAGGGCAATGGAGATGAGGGAGGAGAAAGACTGAATGATCAAATGGGCCATCATCTGTGTAACTGAGCAGCAAAGGTGAAGGTAACATTATGTAGGACAGCATCCAGGGCTAATTCCCTTCTGTGTTCTCTATAATTCTGTATTTCCTCAATTGTTTTTGTGTTAACAGAAGTGAAGATAACTTTATATTATACAGCATCCAGTGCAGATTCCTTACTATCTTCTCTATAATTTGGTATTTCCTTTAATGTTTTTGTGTTAGTGAATAGGAAGATAACATTGTGTAGTACAACATCCAGTGGTAATTCCCTACTGTATTCTGTATAATTTTGTATTTTCTGTATTGTTTATGACTTATTCTGGTTCATGTGTCTCCATTCTTTTGTCTTTAAAATAAAATTAAAAAAAAAACCAAACAATTGCATGGAGTTAAGGGAAGTAAGATTGCGAACTTTCAAGTAACTAAAATACACGAGCAAAGATGAGAGTCATTCTAGTTTTATAAGTAAGAGCTATATTCATCCATTGATACAACCATTATTAGCAATAGATGTAATATTTTATATTTATTTAATTTACTATACTTTAATTATCAATAAATTCCTAATAAGCTAATGAAATTGTTTCTCTTCCTGCAAGTAAATTACAGACAGACAGATACAGAAAATACAATTAGGCTCAAAATAAATCCAAAGCTGAAATTGAAAAACAGAATCTGTAAATTAACAAAAATTACTGTTAAAAGCTATTTTATTTGTATTGCAAAATTATTGCACATGTAACATATAACAGCATAAAAAGAAAATGTCATCTATGCCATTCTTTAAGGTGGAATACTTCAAGTTAAAAATATATGCATGTGTGGACTTTGTTGTAATGTGTTTCAAATTTCAAAATTTAAAATGAATTCTAAATTTTATTACATTGTTTTGATTTAGTGTACTGTAAAAGTCTCTACCATTCATTACACTTTATTTTCTAACTGCCTTAATGTAGCAATTAGAAGTCGATAAGAAATGTCCAGGAACAATAATACTTAAAGATCAATTAGGAACTCATGCTGCTAAGAAGATTAAATATTTACTAAAATAACAACAGCCTTGAAACTAATGGTTCCAACTTCATTACTTGAATACATTTTTTGAACTGCTATTTTCTGCCTCACTTCACTGTAATTGCAAAATGTAATAGTAGCAGTAAATGTTTCAGACTAAAGTACATAAAAGGCACAAAGCTTTTAGGCCATAATGACACTTGTTTAGATATTGTACACAGAATCACAAGCAGTTTTTGGTACAAGTGTACAAAGGTCTAATTTAGAAAGAAAGCTTCATAATTGTATTATTTAAAACTAAATATATTTAATTCAACTGATTAAAAATAAACACACCAGGTTTATTTCTTATGGGAAGAAAAGCAAAATTAAAATGTGTTGAACTGCACATTATGCTGTAGTAATTTACAAGGTAACAATAAAGTCACAGTTTTATGAAAATTCAGCCAAATGTTTCCAGTGAAGTTGTTTCCAGTTGTTCACCATTGAAATGCGTTAGTTATAAAATTTTCATCTGAGAAGTTTGTACGCATTGCTTTGACTTGAGGCACAAACGATGAGGAGACATTGAATAGTGCCTAACAATGACAAAACGTAATTATACTTCTGAGGATCAGTTTTTTCCACAATCAGCAGAACATCCTCAGTATTCTTATTACAAGGAAACAAATATCTGGATGTGCTCAAGCTGATTGAACAGCGTCACATGTGGAATAACTTCTGAGGTACCAAAGTGGATGTCTTAAAATAAATAAGAGAAATTAGGAAGACTGGGAAGGCAGAAGAGCAAGGCCAGCAGGGAGGGGGGAAGAAAGCAAGGCAGTGGGAATCGAATACCAAGGGGAAATCGGAGGAAGGTGGCATAAGGGAAGGAATTTGTAGGCCAATTTGATGACCACAGGTGAGCAGAAACATTCATAAAGAGCCCAAGTGAAGTGGGGCGTGTGGCTCTGTCTCCAGGCAGAAGGAAACAAGTCATTTTGATAAAAAGACCTGTAGCAAGGGTTTGTCTCACAAGGAAACATGCAGATAGGGTGAGAGATGGAGATGGAGGTGAGGCAGAGATGGGGATAGACATACAGGTAGATCATATGATATGATATGATATGATATGATATGATATGATATGATATACATGTATGTGTGAGTGTGTGTGTACATATATATATGATTCTCTAATTACAAGCGTATTTGAGATGCAACAATTCTTAGTAAAATTTCTTTCACATAGTATTTATTAAGAAAAGGCATTTTGTTGGGATATTTTGCATTATTTCTGTAATGATAAGAAAATAACCCTCAAGGTAACATTTTTCAATTAATTAAATAATAAAAATTGAAAAAAAGGAAATACGTATCAATAGTTTAGTCTTCATTCTCAATATGTATTTATATTACACATAATTAACATAAAACTTTCCCAAAATATTACTAATTTGCAACCGACATGAATACACGTGCCAGACAAGCCTACTTCTGAAATGAGAGCATTGGACTATATACACGACCACCTCAACTGTGCATAAATCTATAAGATTTGATCTCAGAAAACTCAGCTGGATGGTATCAGACCAGACTTGTAGATGCCTCAATATGTAAAAGGACCTATCAGTATATGTTTATTGATATACAATTACCATATAAGTGGAAAACTTTACAAAACAAAAAGAATAATCATTAGTACTTGCTATAATCAGGGTTCTCCAGAAAAACAAAATCAATAACAGGGAGAAAGTCAGAGAAAACAGTACATATTTTATACATACATATTGATATATTACATAAATAATATGTTACATATAAAATTTTGTATACAAATTCATTTATTATACATTATTTATATATACATTATATAATATATAATTATATATTTTTTATTTTATAGAGAAAACAAAAAGACATGAACAAAATGACACAGAAACTATAAAAAAGATACAGAATTTCAAGACAAGATGATAAGAAATCTACAGTGATTGTTCTATTAATTATTGTTATCTCCAAAGTAGTTGCTCAGATATATGTCTTTATACCAGATATAGGCTCACAAGGTTGTTCAATTAAACATTAAATGATCCTTTCAATAAACCAATAGAAATTCGTAGTACAATTATCTTAGCTATTGTGTGTGTATACATATATGTATATATATGTAAGTACATATGTATGTGTATATATGTGTATATATGTGTGTGTGTCTATATATATATACACACACGCATATATATATTTCTCTTCCTCATTTCTTTCTTTCTTTACTTCTTTCCCTCATCAGTAGTTATTTCCTACTAAGGAGTTTCTTTCCCTTTCACAATGTCTTTTGTGCCTTTCAGTTTTTAGTTACCCATTCAGTTTCTCACACTACAGAGACAATAAGGGTTTACACATGTGGATCTGGCGTATTTCACTTAGGAGTATGGTCTCTAGTTGCATTCATTTACCTATAAAAGCCTCCAGTTTACCCTTCTTTAAAACTGAGCAATATTCCTTTTTATAAAAATACCACATTTTACTTGTTCACTGCTCAGTTGATGAGCATTTGGGTTGTTTCCAAAATTTTGCTATGACCAATTGTGCTGCTATGAATATGGGCACACATATATTGTTGTGGTATGGTATTTTAATTCTTCTGGGAAAATACCCAGAAGGGGAATGCCTGAGTTAAATGAGACCTCTAATCTTAATTGTTTGAGGAATCTCCAGACTGATTTCCAAAGCGGCTGCACCGGTCTACAACGCCACCAACAGTGGAGAAGAGTTCTTTTTCCCCACAGCCCCTCCAGCATTTATTTTTGGTTGATTTCTTGATGAGAGCCATTCTTACTGGGGTGAGATGAAAGATGTGTTGTTTTAATTTGCATCTCTTAAATGACCAATGATGTTGAACATTTTTTCATGTATTTATTTGCCATTTGTATTTCTTCATCTGAAAAATGCATGTTCATCTCAGATGCCCATTTTTGGATTGGGTCCATGAATTTGGGGGGTCTGAGTTTTTTCAATTCTTTATATGTTCTAGATAAGTCCTTTGTCTGAGGAACAGTTGGCTAAAATTTTTTCCCACTCTGTGGATTATCTTTTCACTCTATTGGTGATTTCTTCTGATTTACAAAGGCTTTTTAATAGGATGAGATCCCAGTTGATTTTTCGAAGTGTTTTTGGGTCTTGTTCAAGAAGGCTATGCCTACCCCTATGTCTTCAAGATTTTGACCTACTTTCTCTTCCAGTGTATCTGGTGTTTCTACCTTCATGTGTAAATATTAGATCCATTTTTACTTTAGTGCATGGTGATAGCCATGGGTCTAGTTTCAATCTTCAGCATGTAGAGAGCCAGTTTGTTGGCACGATTGATTACTATCTTTTATATTTATACAGAGAAAGAGAGTGAGAGAGATTTGTTTTGATGGATGGCTCATAGGACTCAGGTGATAATGGAAGCCAATGTTGGAAAGAAACAATAAAGATGGTCAAAAATATGTTCAGTTCAATTTACAAAAAATACAGGACTAAACGAAAGCAGCAAGAAAATAATCCATGAAAAGTATGTTTTCCTCTGAACAGTTGTAGTGTGGGAGCAAGGGGGAAATACCGATCAGCAGGAGCTAGGGCACATTTGGGGCCAGTGTAGAGTCCAGCTCACCTCATGACTACGGTGATGGTATACAGCATATTTCCAAAAAGTAGAAGAAAGAAATTTAAGTTGATAATCAGGTAGGGGATGGTGGAGGAGGACATTTTTAGATGGTGGATTCAAACAAAGCACAATATGTGAAAGTTAAGAAAAACATAAAATCCCACTAATCTATGCAATTTATGAGGCAATAATTTTAACAATAACCATAAAAGAGGAGATAAAAATGTACAATTTGATTTAAACATTATATAATGTGTGTGTGTGTATATAGAGAGATCACATTGTACTTAATAAATATTCAGAGAGAGAGAGCACATCGTACTTGATAAATATTTACAGCTTTGTTTTTATGAATTAATTTGAAATAAAATTAAAACAAAAATATTTTAGTATCATTCTAGATTTAAAAGCTTCATTTTCTTCTTTCAAATGCTCATGAAGTTTTCCTCTTATCAAATTTTAATCAAATGAGAAATAAATTTCATCTTTATATATTCTTTGAATTTAATGCATCTGCCACAATTGGCCTGTTTATCCATTTCCTCAAAGTCAAACTTTTGAGATTCTTCTGTCCCATTCTGGCCTTAACACCCAAATACAAATGACCTCAAATTGTATCCAATCTCGGGATCTCTGTCATGTTCTCACTGGAACAAACCATTTCGGATTTCTCTTTTCAATCATGGCAACAATTCTCAAAGAACAAAAGAATTCACATTAGGAACTCCAATCTATTCTCCACCACCAACTGCCAGAATGATCTTCTGAAAATGCAAATCAGAGACATGAATGATTGAATTTGGGCAGAAATTACATAACTATATTAAATACAGTACAGGCAAAGTTTTAATTGAAGAGACGTCTGTGTTTGAAGAGTATGAATGAATCTTTGTAATGGAAATACTTTGAACTCTAAAGATGAAAATGTATCACTCCACTTTTACATCTTAGATATACTAGAGCAATTTTATCCTTGTTTTCTTCTTTTTCTCAAACATCTGGGTTTTGAACTACACTTCAGTGTGAATAAATGTACATAAAAGTTGTTCAAAATTCTTGCATCCTTCTGTTCTTACCAAATAATATAGTGACTTACATGTCTATAATAAAATTGTTACCTAGACTTGCTAACTCACTAATAGTGGTAGGTAAACTATATTTAAAAAGTGAGAATATTGATTGACTAAATGAGCAGCTTTTATGCTAGTTTCTTAGTCTCTACACAGAAAGAGAGAGGAGGAGAGAGAGAGACTGAAAGAGAAATAAAAGTAAAGAAATAAAATTTCCATTCTCATGGAAACCCTGTGGGTTAATCAAAGACTATACATATTAATACTTTTCCTAACAATCTTGCAGTACTACCTAAGTAGGATAACATGAAGGTATGCATTTTCTAACCTTACTGCACATTCAGAATACTATCCACGTGACAAAAGGATTTTAAACCGTAGATGATTTTTCTGTGGTAGCACTTTTGATACAGGTTTATCTCTCAAACTTTCTCCACCAAATTCAATTCATATAATTATCCTTTAATTTTTTAGAAAGGTTCCCATATTAATAACATTTCTAATTTTTCTAGTTGAATATTTTATAAATACTGATTCAGAATACATTCTTTACTGTTTACTTTGACTTAAAATGATTTCTAAAAATATTTTTATTCCAATTTTATTTTATCTCCTCAGAAAAATTCATACATGGAAAAAACCTAAACACTTGAAAGTAATACAGATTCTTACCCATGAAACTATCACAATTAATTTAGTTCTGCTAGGAGGAATTATTGATGTGTCTCAAAGTTTCATTACATTCATTTTCCAACCATATCTTAAAGTCATAGTGGTAATTTAGTATACTCCAAATATATGTAGTTTATGTTTGTCGAATAAGCAGGTAGCCATTAGTCTGTGAATGCTTGTACAATTTAGTTTCTACATAAAAAACAGCAATGCAAGTGACTACACAAACCAACCAACCTAACTTAAGAATAATTCAAACAGCTGAGTTTCAGGCCAATTTCCGGCAACCAGCTTATCACACCAGGTCAAATAAGGCAAACACGTTATCACACTACAGCCACTTGAGGCAGGTAATGACTTTCAGCCAAGGAGGTTATTTATCAACTTTGATTTTGTGTCTGACCAGTTAAACTCACTGTTACACTGTTGGACAGAGTGATCTGAATCTCCACCATTTCTGAGCATTGCCTAATTTACAATTATTTTTGGCTTAAATAAGCTTTGCTAAAATTAAATTGCCTGAGTATCTCTTTTAATAAATGAAATGAATATCAAAGCATGAGTAAATAGAAAACAAATGTCTCCATTATATTATAAATCTCAATAATTATAAATTTCAATGCTGTGAAATGGGAATGTCTATGAATTGGCCTACTCTCAGAATACTCTAATAAATATTTACTTATCTCTTTATGCATATGCACATATATTTATATATAATAGGAGACACATACATGTATCTATTAGATGTATCTCTATATATCAAATAAATATACATGTGTACATTATATTACATGAATATAAACCATATAAATAAGTAAGCTGTTGCAGTATGCATTATATATATTATATATAAATACATAGTGGTTTCAATGTATGAAATATATGTATACATATTTTGAAAGTGATGCTTAGTAAGTAAATAACTGAACCATGTTGATTTTGCTGAAAACATATTACACTCACAATTTTGATGACTGGATAGTTTAAAGAATTCCTGTTTGTTTTTACTTCTTATTTTCTCATTTTTCTTTCATGTCTATTCGTTGGATTGATTTGTTATAGTTATTTTAAAAACTCATGTTTAAAAACTCCTTTTAAAAATATCTTCTTTGATGTATATTTTGATTTTTAACATTTCAAAGTTTTGTGTTCTTCTGAAACAGTATCTTAATTATTAAAAAATAAACAGATCTGAAGCCAGTGTGGCGACATTTTTCAGAGAATACTCATGCTCCGATGGCAGCCAGCTGTTCTGCTGTAGTGAATCATCTCATACCACTTTTCCCAGTCAGAGCCTGGAGTGACGGGAGTGAAGTCCAGCTTCCATCCTTGTGAAATCTTGATAAGTTCACGGATCAGCTCTCATCCCCATGTGTACACCTCCGAATTCCACTCAACAGTTGGGAAATTTAATTTAATTTAATAATTCACATTAATTACTGATCTTATCTTTGGTGTGTTCTCTTTCTGACAATACTTTGTGCATTTCAGACCAACTCTTTTGCTGAGAATGATTTTAGAATCTAATCTTGTAGAAAGACGTTATAATCTTCCCAATATACATATGACCCAGAGCCCAAAAGAGAGAGGAAATTTTAAGGTACTGGACAGTTTGGTTGGAGGGAAAGACAGAGGTGTGTTCATGGAATTTGAGGCCTCTTTTTCCTCTGGGATGATGCAGATTCAAAAGGGAGGGCAGTAACAATTTCCTGAAAACCGAAGCACAGATTTCTGCTATCTCTAGGGATTTTTGAAGACCTATTCATAATAAGATAAGATCAATAACTTAATGCAAAGTTTTAGTTACACTCCTCTGAGTCTTCTTGGCTGATGGAAGATTTTTAATGATTAGAGGATACTATCTTTCATATAGCAGGATCTTTGACTTGCAAACTGATGATCTGTGCCTGTAAAATAAATCTGAAGTTTAGAATGTATGTTCAGACTATGGTTGAGAAGGGTCAAGTAGACTAGACTTGCTAATTACATGAAAGATTTTCATAGAAAATGATGTAATAATAAGGCCATCTTGAAATTAAAGGACATTTTCTCCAGAATTTAAGAAAATGTCTAAAAAAATCAATAATGATAGCATTAGTATTCACTCAATAGGCAGTGATTCATAACTAATTCATTTCCACATCTCATTTATATTTCACGGACAAGAACAAATAGAAATATATGGTTTATAATAAATAAATTATAAACATGCTTTATGTTTAATATATGTAACCTTGATATGATGTAATTTCTTGAAGATCCAATAATGCTGACTTCTATGATTTACAACTATTTTCTAACTTTTTGTGGTAGAAAGATAATTCTGAGCACTTTCAACTGCGTGCTCCATAATAGAATCAAAACTACAAATTTATGATTAAACTTTGTAAGCAATTATATTCAATATGCCAATACAATTTTTTTTCCTTCCAAATGAAAGACATTTCCTATTGATACCTTTAGAGAATAGCATCTTCTGCTTGACTGTTTCTCCATGGACAGCTAAATAAATGAAGCAATTCTTCTATTTAAACACTAAAACTAAAGGGCAAAGGAGCACTGACTTTTAAGATGATTTAATGATTTTTCCTACTGCTATTCTTTTTACCTAAGCAACTGAAAGCAGATGTAGGGGCGAGTTTAAGATAGAGAGAATTAGAAACAGTGAAGCCGATCGAAATTGTAAGACAAAGACAATGTAAGGATTTTGAAGAAGAACGTAGAGATATATAAATTGAGAAGATAAATTTTTACTTGTTTTGACAACAAGTATTTGGTCTTTTCAATTTTTGTGTGTGATTAATTTATCTGTGTTCTGCTATCATTTTGATTTCCTTTGGGGGACCATGGTTTTATGCTTTGGTGGAAGAGGATATTCTGATATTTCTTTTTCAATAATTTGATGGGACTACTGAGTAATAGTATACCAATATTATCTGTCTATGATGTTGCTGGGGTTAAGGAAAAATTCTCTAATGATAAACAAAGGAAGGTCATACGTAATCACTGATTATGCAAGACATTTTAAGAAACGTAAATCTCTTGAAACTTAAAAACAATTCTTAAACGTGCATCTATCTACAAACTGTGCTGTGTTTGTTAAAATTAGCAAAGCATAAAATAAAATACTACACTTTTTAAAATGGTTTATTCGCATGCACTATTTCACACTTTATTTTATGTGATCCACACACACAGCTAGACTTGATGCACACGTCTAATGTTATATTTTATTATTCTGATGCATTTTCTCAGTGTCAACTTTGAAAACTGAGATATGTTGGATCACGCTACCAGCTGTTATTTTTATCTAAGAATTATATTGTATTTTCTATTTTCTTTCCTAGAGATGTCATAGGCTGAAATGTCTCTTCAGTTCTGCCTCCCCCATTACATTGGACTTGGCTAAAATTTCCTCTTTACATGCTCTGAGTCTTGGAAGATCTCTTTCAGCTATGGGACAGGATTCTGACTGATATAGTCATACACGGTGGGAGAAGAGGAACTGTCCTATGAAAAAGTCACAAGTTTTGAGTATCTTAATACCTCTGCAGATAAAGTATACTTGTTTCAAAAAATTAAATGCATATTGGATTGTAGTATTAAATAAATTAAGAGAAAGATACATGATCATGATCTAAATTGTAACTGTTACATAAATAGCAGACATGAAATCTAATTTTGTTGCTATTTTATTTAAAATATTAACACAAGAGGAGCATTTAAACTTGTCTCTGTATTTTTCGGTACAGTGGAAGAGAAAGTGCAGTAATCAAGATTATCCTTTCATATCTGGAAAAGACATATCAGAAATGTATGTAAAATAACGTGTATTAGAAATTTAATCTCTAATATAAGGAAAATAAACATTTAGAATCAAGAAATTTATATTAAAGAAAACTATTAGGTTTTCTCTAAAAGTGTCCAAATTTTCTTAATATGTTTTACAAGTTATAGGCCACAGCACTATGGGGAAGTTAACATTAATATAATTATTGTTCAATAAAACTAAATGGAGATTCATAGATTTATTTTTAACAATGAAAACAAAATCATTTATATTATTGTTACATTCAAAACTTTTCTAAAAGCAGACTTCTTGAAAATACTTGTCAAACAGAATATTAAAAATCACGCCTGTGATTTCCATGTTAAATATTGACTCCTGATTATGGCTCCTTCCAAAATTGTAATATTCCAAAGTACAACTTGCTTAGTCATTTAATTATATTATTTTACAAAACATATATATGTATGCAATGTTGTATTTCCACATCATATGTTTTGTCTATGATAGATATTTATTAGACATATGAGACAAAAATGTCTTCTGTATAGGAATAAGTCAAAATTATAAATTATTATTCTCCCGTTCAAGTATTAACTGAACTGGAGAGAATGCCAGGCATTAGGCCGTAGGTATGATCTTGTTAAATATGACATGCCGTCTTTCTTGAGTATCTTTTCTTGTGATGTTCTGCTTGCCTCAATGTCCTAAATTCACTGGAAAAGTTTAAGGCTGTTTCTGTCAAAAGAAAAGCTTATGCAGCGTCCTTCTCCACTTCATACCCTGTGTCGGGCTCAGCAGGACGTGTAGCTCTTTCCCGAAATCAAAATAAAGGTGAGAGGTGAAGTGCCGCACCACTTCAGGACACCATCCAGAGGTACCCGGGAGAGCACCGCTCCCGGCACTCAGGCAGGACTCCAGACTGCTTCCAAAGCGGCACATGTAGGGCTGGGGATATAGCTCAGTGGAATAAGCGCCTGCCTGGCAAGTGCAAGGTCCTGAGTTCGATCCCCGGTACCACAAAACAAACAAACAAACAAAGTGGCACATATGCTGGAGTACGTACTGTGTTCAGAGCGAGGAGAAGGGTGTTGAGGGTTGATAGCGTTGTGTCTGTTCGTGTGTTTTAAAATGTATTTTTAGAACATTTTAAATAATTCTATTTTATATACTTTATATCAATTACCCACTAAATATCCTAGTTAATCTATTGCTTCCTCTATGAAATAGACATTATACTTCTGCGTTATCTAGCTGATAAAACTGCAAGGTATAAATAAAATGTATTTATTAGGTAAAATTGAATGGGGAAATTGATTGGAAATGTGAGGTACACTCTTCTCATAGTTCTTATGTACATGTACTGTATTTATACTTTGCCACATTAAAACATGTGAATGCATATAAAAACTACAGAGGTATGAACAAGAACACTCAGTTATCTGTTTCTACTCTTATGATTTATATTGATGACTTGCATTCTTTTGATTTTTAATCACTTTTGAGTTGACAAAATTCTCCGTGCTAGCCACAAATTCTGAAGAAGTAATATTTGAAACACAGAAGGCTCTAAAATAAATGTCTTTTTCTAATTAATGGTTAGAAAATCAAAAAATTTTCAAATAGCAATTATATTTGCTATTCTGGAAGTCATGTTTGTGATTTACACAGCAATCCTCATTCCTAGCAGTATAACAAAAAGCTTTTTTTTTTTTTAGGACTGAACTTTCTCCACACTACAAAAATAAGACTTCAATTTAAATCCATTTTAAATACATCTATAGCTTTTTGATCAATGCTTCTGTGGATCATTGAAGCAGAAAACCTTATTATTTAAAAGAAAATACTTTTAACATACATTTAATTTAAAAATTCAAATCTGCAACCCTAACAACAGATACTACATAAGAGGCTCATCTTCCTACCCTGTGATTTATAAATATTTCCTACCTTAAAGTTTGTGAATTCATTTAACTAGCCAGTGTAACACACAAAATTCCCAGCTACAATTTATTCACCAGCATTTGGGGAAGACCAATAGATTTATATATTCTGAAATACATACTGAAGTTACAAGAAATCAAATTTTAAAATATATAAAACCTATGTCAGGCTTTGCAAGTTCAAAACAACCTGATGCTTTCCCACATCTCAGCTGGTATTGAAATACCTCTGTGATCACAGATTGAGGTTAGCGTTCTCAGGAAGGCAATGTTGTGTATATGAAACCATGTGTATGGATTTTATCACTAGTTAGCTGCTATACGACAAATGATGGATGATAGCAATCACAGTTCTTTAACTCTCTGTGCCTTTTATCAGTAGATTTTTAAAATGTCTTTGTTTTTATTTGCACATTTGACAGTTACTGGAAAGCAACACTTTGTATGACCAATATATTTTATACTCAACAAAACAATGAGATTAAGTCCCTACAGCAGCCTTGAATTATATATTTTTAATACATAATAAATGCTGGTGGGTCTGTGGGGAAAAAGGAACCCCACTCCCTTGTTGGTGGGAGTGTAGACTGCTATAATCTCCATGAAAATAAGTTTGGAGATTCCTCAAAAAAAAGGATTAGAGGTCCCATTTGACTCAGCTGCTCCCCTTCTGGGTATTTTCTGAGAAGAATTAAAAACATCATGTTGTGACCCACGTGGCTATCTATGATCCCAAGAAAAAGAGCCGCTGGATGAGGAAAATATAGACAGGAGACAAAAGCTGAGGTCAGGCAGAGTTTTTTCTCTTCTACTGGGAAGAGAAGAACTGAGAAATAACAGGGGTGTTTATTTATACTCTTGACAAGGTTACAATCATGAGACACAGAGTTGCCTACAGACTAATGACTGGAACTGTTTCAGGCAGGATGTTTTTCTCAAGACTGAAGTAGCCTGACTGCTTTAGACACTTCGGCCTTGTCTTGCCTCCACACAAATGACAAATTTCCAGGTTCAACCACTCCCTACACATCATATCACAGTGATATAAGTGCAGTCATGTTTATAGCAGCACAATTTGTAATAGCTAGATTTTTGAAATAACCCAAATGTCTATCCACTGAGGAATGGATAAAACAGATGTGGTGTTTTTATATAATGGAGTACTACTCAGCTATAAAAAGGATAAACTTGAGGGCTTTATAGGTAAATCCATGCATCTAGAGATCATACTCATAAGTGAAATAATCAGACTCACATGTGTAAGATCCTTTGCTTCTCTAGTGTAAGTAACTGAAAGAGTAAATAAGATCCAGTATGTACAATAGATGACTACGTACATATGAGTTTTATAAATATGTTAAAATAACCTTCTATGAAGCATAAATGAAACTATAGTGTATACTACTTTTATGTTGTACCAATGATTTTTTCAAATATTCTCACAGTTGCTATTACTAAATTTTTGAAATGCATTATTCTATTAAGAAAATGTAATTACTAACAGAACATTAATGTTTCTTGAAGTTCATGCTCTCAACTTTACGTACAAGTAATTTAGAGGGAAAAATAACTAGAGGGAGATTACAGTGGAAGGAAAGATGAAAGGCACTATTCTCGGTGATTAAATATGCTTGATTCAGCAGCAGCGCAGTGTGTTTTACTCATGTAGCAGGACTATCTTCACTGGAGGAGAGAGAATTGCTGCACCAAGTCAGTGACGGCAGGTAAAACTGAGAAATTACATTCATAGATGTGTGCAAAAAGAAAACTAAAAAAAAATACTACATATTGTATCCAGACTAAGGAAATGTTTCCTCTCTGCTTAAATGTTACTACTCATAAATATCAATAGTTTTTAAAAATTTGAATTCTTGAACTGACAACCATAAAAGTAAATTTAATAGCACATTTACTGATAAAAATCTTTTTAAGGCAAGGAAATGTTAATGAAAATGAGGCAAATGTTGAACTTGCATTGCAAAATGGTGCTAAAGTTTAAACAGCTGGTTTATAGAGAGCTGTTTATGAGCTCATAAAACACAACATAATCCCAGGCGTCTTTGTAACGGATAGAAAAGAGAACTTTGAAGAAATACACTAACATTCTTGCCAGGCTTCCGTGCATAATAAATGTTACAAACAGAAACAACCTCACTTATGCCTCTAATTCCCGATTACAAGAAACCGCTTCCCAGAGTTACTTTTTTTCAGAAGGAAAAAAAAAAGAAACCTTCTTGCTCACTGCCTGTACACTTAGGCTTGAGGTTTGGGAAGCATGTCTCAGCTTGCTACTTACGCAATGGAAAGTCAGTATTTCAAAATCCTCTCATCCAGTAGCACCTTGGGGCCAGGGGGGTGGCTGCACTGGTCTCAGAGTTGATAACACTTTCTGCTCCTTTCATCGCTTCCCAAGTTCGGGCCATCATTACTTCCTACCACGATAGTCACTAACCTACTAATATGGTCTCCTGCCTTTCAGGGATGTCGCAGTGTGACCCATACTCAACCAATACACCAATGTAACTATCTTGCACCACAAATAAAATCATTTCTGTAATTTGAGTGCTTCAAACTACCAATGACTTTGGGTGGTGTAGAAATTATTCAAATATTCTATGCTGACCCCTTCATGATCATTAATCATATACAACCTTATTAACCTTGAAATAGTCCGTGGTCACCAGATTTAGAAACTAAAGCAAACCACAGTAAAACAAGGACCACACTGTTAAATTTAAATTTCTTTAAATTGGCATAATGAAAAATATAAACTCTGATATTTTGGCCCTCAAATATTTAAACTAGCTATTGATTATCTAATAATAAATAATTATATAGGAAATAGAAGGAATAAAATTAAGTAAAGGACAATAGATTTTATAACTGTGTGATATTTAAAAATTCTATAGATAGCATTTTGTACATTGAAGCACAAAATTAAAAAAAAATTTTTTTATTTTCCTGAAGCATCAAAATTTACAGCAGGTTAAATACATTGAAAATGGACAAGTGACTAAAATTTTGGCTTCAGTGACAACCTGAAATGAAGCTCAGAGAAATTTTAATAGAAAACTAGCCAATATGTATTACAGGCATGGCTCAGGGAAATAATAGATAATGTGGGCTAGTCAGAGCGCTGAAAGAGGAAATAAACACTAGGAAGGAGTAATATTTGAAGTGAGAGCACTCAAAAATTGTCCAGAGTTATCAGAAACCAAATCGATACGTTTTTAGCGAGAGAAGAATGACTCTTTTTAGTCTATTTCCTGCTTATGTTCGTTCTATGCGTTGAGCAGTTTGAGGTTTTGCAGGTCAGGGTGTTCTCTTCCTGACAATACAGTTCTTGACGATACAATTCCTCAGACATATAAACCTATAATCTAATTGCTTCAGGTCATTTCTCTGTACAAGCAACTACAGCAGTTGTCTACCCAGAATTTTTAAGCGTAGGGCGCTTGTTTTATATTTGGCTGTCTGCGTCCTCTGTTCACCCCTTTCTACCTCTCAACTTTCCCGTGCTGTGAAACATGTAGTGGGAGTGGGACCTTCCGCACCTCCCCCTGCTGACGCACCCTGTGCTGGCTCCCAACACAGAGCAGAAAACACATAGCAAAAGATGAGTCTGAACAGATTTGGGTGGAATATTTATGTTTTCATAAGACTTACCATTTTTAAGGTCACTGTTTTGAACTATATTATCTTGTGATATAAAACTCAAATATCTACATATTCAAATTGTCCATCAAAAGTTTTGTAAGCCATGAGCAGCTTTAATGGAATTTAATCTCCACTATCACATTTGATAGAAAAGTGAAAAGAAAGGATACTAATTTAAATAGATACCTTAGTGTCACCACTAACATTAGAGTGCTGTGTGCTTCTGCCTTTCCCAAGATGATCAATAAGTCCTCGTCAAACAGTTTGCCAGGGTCATTCAGTATTGTGAATGCATTAATTCTGTGGAAGTGTTCTATAGATCCATTGCAAATTCTAATGATAATTATGTGCTTTTTAATTAGAATAATTTTAAAAATAAAAAAAAATCAATATCCCCAAAGAATTTCAACAATATACAGAGAAACCTGACATTGCTGAGTAAAATTTAAGACAAAAAAATTGTATTTAACACTGTACTGGTGTTTCTATATTTTATGTGGTAAATATTTATCTTCATATTTTATTTACCAGATAAAACATGGATCATCATAAAAAAATCTTCAGCAAAAGACCAACAAGTACAGTAGACATTCCTGTACAAACAGTGCTAACTTTGCAAATAATTAAAACAAGTTTTTGGTAGAATTGTTTGTATATCCAGAAATGAATAAAAATGAACTTGGATTATTAGCTTACACTACTTTAAAAAAATCAGTTCCATGTAAATTAAAAACTGAAGAGGAAGATTAAGTGAATAAATTAAAGAAAAACATTTATCATTAATTTCATACTAAAAAGCACTTTTGCAAAATAAACAAATCAAAGGGATAAACATTACTAATTTAATTTTTTTGCAATACAAAAATTTTGTTGATAACATTAAACACTTTGAGAAGTAATATTTTACTAGAGTAATAAGAATACTATGTGGAATATAAACAAACATCATTGCAATAAGAAATAACCAAGCAAGTCTAGAAAATGTGGTCTGAAGATATAAATTAATTGTGTATTGAAGAGATACAGGCATTGAATTATTTCTAAAACCTATTAAAATTGAGATAAATGCAAATTTTGAAAATGTTGAAAGATAGTTTTTCCTCTGTATTAATGAATTTGAGAAAAAAGTTCTAGATGTTAGCACAGGTAAGAAAACATATTATGGCTAGTAGAAATGTGTAATTGACACAATCTGTAAAATAATATTGTTTTATTCCATGAAATAGAAATCAAATAAATTTCTAGTATCAAATTAGAACCGCAATCAGAATAAAATTCTAAGGGTGAACTGTGGGTTCAAGCTGTGTTTTTGCATGGAGTATTAATATTTGAAAAATAACTTAGACTCTGTTTTGCCCAATATTGGCTAAAGAACAGCCAAGAGAAAGCCTATAGGTCAATATTCAATAAAGGGGCTGCTAGAGCAGATTAAGTCTATTTATTAACAAAAATCCACAATTCAATAAAATTTCACAACTGTAATCCTAATCCTGTAATTACATTTCTAAACTTGTTCATTGTACTTGTATTCTATTTTGTGTCCTTTGGCCTGCAACTAACTTTTCTCTTCTTTTCTCTAGTATTGATAGTTTTATTCTATCTATGCACTTGAGGTATTTTTAACAACATATTTATATGTATTTTATGTGTAATATATAGTGTTTCTTAGGTGCAAATACCTTTAAATAATGTTTCCTATATTAATAATGCCTTTCGTCTAGCGTTTTGAAATACACTGTTCATTGTCAGTGTCTGTAGCCACTCAACTCTGCAATAGCGCACCAGGACTTCTTACTCCTCTCTAAATATTAGAATTATCCATTAATCAAGTTTTCTCCACCCTCCCTAAGCCTTGTTGTCCTCATCCTCTAGTAATTACCATTATACTCTCAGCATTTATTAGATCAATTTTTTCATCATTCCACAGAGGAGTTAGATCATGTCACTTTTGCACTGTTGTGCCGGCTTATTTTACACAGTACCACGATTCCAATTCTAGCCATGCCATACCCGAAGCCAAAGTGCCATTTCTTTTTATAAGTAACATCCCACGTAATCTCTACACAACAGGTTGATGTGCTTGTTGTTGAAGAACTAAACCCATTTGCCCCCTAGTGGACATTTAGGTTGCTTCTGTATCTTGGTACTAGGAATGACAGCACAGTGTACATGGAAGCGCAGGTGTTTGTGAGGTGCTCATTTTGTATCTTGAGGGTAAGTTATTAGAGAAGAGACTGTTGGGTAAATAACAGTTGTTTTTGACTCACTTAGAAACCTCTGAACTTTTCTCCATTATGGCGATATTAATCTCTATTCCCACCAGTAGTGTACCAGTGCCTTGTGTCCACATTCTTGTGAGCATTTGTTATCTCTTATATTTTTATTAAGGTCATCCTTATCTGTGTTAGGTTACATCTCATGATCATTTCAATTTGCATTTTCTGGATACGTGGTGCTGTTATGTACGGTTTCAGAAACTTGTGGACTACTTTTATATTAAAGAATGGTGGAAATATGGTAAATATGTAAATTTTAAAAATTATTAGAGTAGAAGACACATTGCCATTAACCCTCTCAAAGTATCCCCTCTTCCTTCAAGCACACTTATTCTATTATTCTTGGAACTTACGGAAGCAAATAGAGATGAGCTTTCCTGAGTGATTTAAGAGGTGTGGTCAAAAATTCAAGAACACCATTGTCAAATGCCACCAAAGGAGAAAGACAGACTTGTAAAAGTGTTACACCAGAGCCTCGTGTGGCTTAATTATCAGATCTGGCATCATGCAACTTCTGGGTCTTCTCCAAAGTCAAATAGGCCACGAGAGGTAAATAATTCTATTTAGGATGTCAAGCAGATACAACCCCACAACTAAAGATATTCAGTGAAAAAGGTCTTTTGGAAATACGTCAGGAAATGACAAGAATGACGGAATAATTGTCTTCTAAAGGAAGAAGAATATTTTAAGGGAGATTAGTCTGCTTCCTTAAATGTAATATTTTTAATGTATATGTGAACCATATTTTTAGATCGCACATCCAATCTTCTGTAGAGAATTCTCTGTTCAGAAGATCCTTTACCCTTTTTAATTTTAAATTTAATTTTAATAAATAATAAAAGGCTTAGAAGACATGCCTTGCCAGATTCTAAAAAGAAAGTATAAACATTATGGATGAAACTTCCAAACATAATACTGAGAAAAACTAGGCAAACATATGTATAACTGATCTGAGGAAATAGTGTAAGGAAGGTTTTACTCTTGAGTGCCTGGTCATCCTACAGTGGGAAAGGGGACACAGCTGAAAATGGCATCATGACTGAAAAGAGTGACATGGGAAGAGGCTGCTGAAATGCTCCTGATGTTCTATTGCTTAATCATAGTTCTGGTTGAACAAATGTGTTCAAAATATGAAATGCCCATTGTCATTTGTACGGTTTTGGAAAAATACATTCAACTTTAATAGTTTTCTTTTGTAATAAAATGTATAATTAATATCCTTATCTAAGTATGTTGATCGTTAATTTGATAATGACTAATTTAATAGTGTAGAACATGAAAATCAAGATTTGGGAATGTATGAATCCAGGATAAGCAATAAAAATATTTCTATGAAATTTTGGCACACCGATATGCCTTACCAACCTACAGAGTGGTATGAAGGCTTGGTACCATCTATCTGAAATTAATATAGATAGTAACACAACAGCAAGCAGGAATACCAGGACGACAACCAGGCTTTGGAGGCAGATTCATTCATACTGACAGGCTCTGATCAGATCATTCCCAAATATCAGGCCCTGATCTCTGGTGCTCTGGGGCTTGCATTGGATAAGCGAGCAGGAAGTACAGAGGCAGAATGGCTTGTCACTTGGGCCTTGGTTTATACAATGTACATCACAGTGACCAGCTATTTCTAAGAGGCCAGAAACAACCAGAACAACCAGGAAACATTACCTGGGCAACTAAGAAACTGAAATATACTGGCTGAGGAGGCATTTACTGCTGCAGTAAGATTCTGGCAGCCATAGATAAGTGATGATATGTTTACGCATTTGAGCAGTTGGTTAAACAGAGAAAACAAGAGTTTGTATTGCAATACATTAATATGAAAGAAGAGGAAATATCTTCACAAATCAGACAGTTTGTACGCTAGCCTATTCTCCAGTTCAATAACATGGGGGAAAATTGTCGTGTGAAGCCATTAAATCTTATAGATAATAGTTCTGCAGATATTAACATAAGAAATGTAAATATTCTAAGTGATGAAATGAAGCGCTGTCAGGTGATTGAACTCTATTTTTCTCTGTAGTTTAGGAAGCTGAGAAAAATTGACACTGCTCTTTGTCTGGAAAAAGTTCAATTAGATCGATGTTCCGGTGCCTTTGGGGAAGTCAGCCATTCAGTACGCGGTGTTTGGGATCTATTTCAAAGTAGCCCAAAGGTGTTATAAACAGTGATAATTAGGTTTATCAAACTGATTTGTATAGACTTTTGCCTCAAGCTAAGGCTGTATTTGTTTCAATAAACTCAGCGATAACAGGCTTAAACCTTACTTATTTTTCTGAAGAATAGTCTCTCAACCACAATTCAGTCTGGCACAAAAGGAGACAAATTCTTTAAGCCTTGTTCCATCCAAAGCAAAGAAATGTGTAATTTAAGAGAATCATATGTTGTAATAGGATGTTACTTGTGTTTCAACTTGGCACTTTTCCTGGGCATAAGCCCCTGTCACAGGGACAAGGTGTGTCCTTAGTAGTGGTAGGGGAGGTTCCATTGGCCAGATTTTTATAATTGCAAAAACCCAAATGACTTCTTTATCACTCTTCTAACACTAAATATTAGTATTTTCACTTGAGGAAATATTTCAATTGTCTAAAATGTTTCAGTGTTTTGGAGGGGTAATGTTGTCTGTCACTATGTTCTACACGCTTTGTCACTTTTACTAAAGCACCTTGCAAATCAAAGTCCGATTGTGAGCTTCCCTCAAGAGACCCTACCAGTTTTACATGACTGCCCACCCGTCTTCTGGCTTCCTCTTGCTAGAATGACATGTGCTTATTTTCCTACCAGTTACTTAGTTTTGTGTGATCCAATTCCAATGCATAATTGCTTTAAATGGGTTTCATTTGGGGTGGAAGTATTTCTCCACATTGCTTTCCACTTTATGTATATGCATTCCGTATATATTCTCTTCCTCTTCCTCCTCCCCCTCCTCCTCCCTCTCCTTGTCTTTCTGATTCTATTTTTCTTTTTTAACCTCAATAGAACTCAGGACCTCACACTTGCCAGGCAGGTGCTGTGCCACTGAGCTATATCCCTGGCTCCCATATCTATTCTGAAGAGTAGATAATTAATTTCTGAATCATCATAAGGTGAGTATGATCTTTTATTCTAGGAACCTCCTAAAGTAATCACGACATGATGGAAATACACTGCCTCAAAGAAGGTATCATTAGAGGGAATGTAACTTAGACATGCTAATATGCAGCACTTCCTAAAGAATACCTGTCAGTCGCTCAATATCCACCAGGTGCATGGATCCCACTTCTGAAAGTCCTTTGTTTATATAAATATATTAACATTTGAAAAAAGTATATACCTACACCTTTATATATGTATAGGAATACATATACAAACGAGTTCAATAGTTTTATAAACCATATATTCTTATCAAATTTTCTTTCAATGCCTACATGATATATTAATATGAAGCATTAACTCATACATTCATTAAGATCTGCTGGACACTGTAATAAATGCTAACGTTATCAATATTAACATTTTATTAGTTTTATAGCAGTCATGCTTATAAACCCTGGTTACTTTGGTAAGACAAACTCCAAATGTTTCCCTGCATTAATATATTATATATTCATTTCTTACATCACAGTCTGATTATAATGCTCAATTGGTAACATTCAATATGATATTTTTTCTCTTGGCTTTTTCCAAAATTCAACAGCAACAATTTCTATAGGTTTTGCTTTATAATGTAGTGGCTATTAACCACAATGGTTTCTTTAACTATAAATTTATTATAATTAAAGATAATATTCAGTTTCTCTGATGCATTAGTGACATTTCAAATTCATAACAGATACATGTGCAGGTGACTACTGAATTGAAAAGTTCAGAATATTTTTATTCGCTCTCTCATATACACGTATATATTTATATATGTATGCAATGTGTACATACATATAAACACATACACATACACAGATATGTGTGTGTAATTATATACCTGTATATACATGTCATGGGAGGCAATGCAGAAGAAATAGTTTGGGGCTTAGAATTTAAATGATCTAGTTAACCTACTTTGGATTTGCTAGAAATAGAATTTGCACCCCACATAAAAGCAAGAAGAATTGGAAATATTCTTTCAGTGCAATGACAAAAGTTAAAACAAGCCAGGAATGAGTCATGATCCTTTCTAGAATCTGTATTTCCAGTCACTAAGCGTTTATTCCATTTCCTTTTAATCCCAAAATTTGACTTACATAATTATTCCCGAAGAGACATACACCAAAGACCTATAAGTCTCCACAGACACCAGAGAGTGTTTTCCCATTCCAAGGACAAGTCTCAGTGTAGGAATGAAAACTTATCAGACTGGCTGTACTGAGTTGTTTTTTTTTTTTTTTTCTTCATGAGACAGTGTTTCACTGTGCATTTCAGGCTGGCCTTGAGCTCACTTTGTAGCCCAAGCTGGCCTCATACTCACAGCTATCCTCCTGCCTCAGCCTCCCAAGTGCTGGAACTATAGACATGCACCACCACACTCAGTGAGTACTGCAGACTGTTTTTAAACCTGTAGTGTAATAGTACATAGAGGGGAAATTATGTGACAGAATGAAAATGAGATTGATGCTCTTATTTATTAAAATATAAATAAAGATTTTGATATGATTTTAAAGTTTGAATTTACATACAGAGGTAAATACTTCCCATTTATTAATATGATCATTTTCCCATTAAGTTATATGTAGTATTTTTACACATGTGCTGGATATAACATGCAAACATACAGAGAATTTGAAACACCTGACGGGTTAACCAAATAAACTGTTGCACAGTGACAATTACATCAGATGTCAACACTGATCTCTACATTTGTCTATTTTTAAGGCTGAAAAATCAAGTTGTACATGTATTAGCCTATATGTCTTTGCTTTGTTATATCAAATGCATTATATTATTATAGCTTAAATGGAAGAAAACTGTATGGCTAGTGGCAAAAAGTTCAAACTTCTGATTTCATAATTGATACACCAAGTAGAATGAAAACATCATAATTGTAATTGGAATCTTTATATGAGGGAATATCAAAGAAAAATTAGGCAATTACCAAGCAACAATGAAAAATGCAAAGATGAGTCTTCTGTGTTACAGCTCACAGCTGTTTTTGCACATTTCGGAAAATAAACAGTTTCATTTACAAACTTGGCACAAAGAATAATGTTCGCGAGTTGTAACTGATGTAACTTACATTAGCTGATTTTCTCTGTTTTATGATCAGTAATCTCCAGGTCAAAAGAATATCTATAGTTAACATGTAATTCATAATTGAGATCTGATTAACATTTAATACATGATGTAACTTACCATTAAATTGAAATATGAGAATGTTATTCAGGAAGTAGGACAATGTCTAAAAAAATTTTTAAGTAAATATATTAAGTAATTGCTAATTTAGTTTTATTT